>CATOPV010000016.1:0-19855 GCA_951802165.1 Adalia decempunctata
TGATCACTAATGCTCCAGTGCGAGACAAGCAGGTCATTATGCGTGTGAGAAGAGAACGTGCGATCAACTGATACTCGAGACGACGGAAAGGGGATTCTCATCGCGCCATCAGCAGAATGAGGGATGCACGAAACATTGTGATGTGAATCTGATGGTGAATCCGGCGACGAGCGGGAGAAATGACCGAGTCGACACCTCGCGCCATCTCCTCCGCTTCTGATTCCCATCTCCTCGATTACTGATCGAACAACAATGAGACAAGACTCATCTCCTGACCTCCCAGTTTGAGGACAACGAGTAAATAATGGGCCCAGCTTGCATGCGATCCCATCTGCCAGCCAAGGGGGAAAAAAGATACTCTGAGACGGGATTCACTCGGGAAAGAACTCGCTCATCATGACACCCTGCATTCCTGCCGAGGCCCGCAGTCTCCTGCCGGGGCAGTCACTGCTGTCACTCATACTATGCCTCCTGAGGAGTGACGCCGGTGCACCCCGCGTGTCTCCTGGGTTCACGGCGGGTAGAGTCACGTGATGATGCGGGCGGACCAGATGTCCGTGTTTATCTCCGGGAGGCTGGTCCACATCAAGCATCAAAAGAGTAACCTGCTTCTCATCCCGCGGTGACCTTCTCTGGTCGTCTTGACAGAATGATAGGACAAGGCTTAAGAGATGTCCCGAAAGCTGTTGCCCGCTGCAAAGGATCGTAAGAGTGCAGCATCCTCTCACACAAACATGCCGAGTCAGGGAACAAAGAAACAGATGGAGAGGAGGACAGCCCGAACGGGAACCTTCTCAGGCTGGATTTTGCGGCACATTTGACGAGGAGAGGCTGCAGGAGTGACATGAAGCTGCAGCATTCAAAAGGCGTTTTAGGCAAAGCGCAGGGTAATCAGGTGCACGAAGACGAGGAAGTTCAAAAGGTCTGCGGGATGTGTTGGTCCCAGCTTTCTTTTGTACGCTGTGTCACATCAGACCTTCCATCGGCCGGCAGACATAGCAACAGGCGATTCGGGATACTTTGTTTCCAGGCGAAATGCAGTGAGTCAGCTCATCGCTGACTGCGGCCCTAAACAGCGGATCAAATGATGCATTCCATTTGGGATCCCTTTTGTCAAGACGCCGATTCCCTGACCCGTGAGTGCAGGTAAAGTGTACACTCCGTTTGACGGCTGACCGAATGAGACTGCAGCAGTCAACGTGCTGACCGTAAGCAATACTCCTCATAACTGTTGTTGTGTCCGCCTTTTGATCTGCTGTCCAAAAACGGGCACGAAGCGGTAGTCAATACACCTCCTGTTCTACTCTTCTCTCACGTCAGCGATGCTGCACTTGCTCATCGTGCAAAAGCTGTTATCCGTTCACCTGCTCCTCACGCTCACACAAGTTCCATGATATTGATGTCATATTCAAATCAAGGTGCAGTTCCTTCTCTCCTTCTCCGTAAGCTGCAAATAACACATCGTCCTCCTGAAAAGAGGCGGTATAAATCATGAGTCTGGTGAGGCAGTGAAAGAGGCGCTGGTCCAGTCTGGTCGTTACGAGACGGACTGGCGGCAGGAGGCCAGCGCATCTTCTCGGGGCTCATTTCTCAGAAGTCGTCGCCGATATGACGCGGAAACATACTCTTTCCGTCGGCAGTCGCCTGATTGATTAGAGGTCACAAATCTTGTCTCGTTCGCAGCCCAATCCTACTGAGCCAAAAGTAGGCCTCTTTTGGAGGACGAGTGACCCGTGTGTCAATCACTTTGAAAACCAAAAAGGCTGCCATTTCCTTCTTCTTTCCGGAAGATTGGATCCTGAATCTGACTAGTCTTATTTGGTCACTGCTGTCGCTTGTTGTTTTTGGTATTTATATTTGGCAATTTGAAATCAGGGAGTCGGGCGCGGACGCCGGCAGATGACTAGCTCATCAGAAGAATCCTTTCTCTGACTTGTCTGTCATGTGATGCACGTCTTTCAAATCACTCGGCGTCTCTTTTGAATCAGGATTTGTCAGTGGGACTGAGTGAGTTAAGCGACCATTCTTTCCTGATCCCAAACTGTAACCTCATTTTCATGAAGACACTTCCACTGCAGACTAATTACCTGACCCTTGTTAATTAGTATTTTGTCTAAAAACTCCGCTGGCCTGAAGGATGCTGTGACGAAATTAAACTTAATTGGAAACTGAGTCAAACATCATCGCCTGCCGTAAGATATGCCATGCCATCCTTGGACTCGTGAGGACTCGACTGGACAGCCTTTCGATTGCCGGGACAAAGGACGAGTCAGAGGCTCTAAATTTAGTCCCGGGCAACAAGAGAAGTGTCCTTTTCATTCTGATTGTTGTGATTTTCGTTTCGTAACTGTTTACTCGGCTGAACCACTCGCTGGCCATGCATGCACAGAAGGCACGGCTGGACTCGGCAGCAACAAACAAAGGACAGGTCCAGCAGCTCAGGCTCATGAGCGCAGGCCGCAAGAAAGAATGAAAGAATGGATAGCACAAAAAGAGAGATAGCACGTATTGATATCTCAGCTGCGATGATTAAGGGCGAGAGTTACTGTTGCCTTTTTCCTTCTTTTCCTCCCCAATTCCTGCTTTTCGATCTGAACGTTCAGTTTCACAGGCACGGTAGGTTTTTTTTTGCTGTTGCGAGAGAGTAGTGTTGTTTGGGTTCGTAAGAGATCGGACAATCGCAGGAGGAGGAAAAAAGAGTGCGCAGCATGATTATCATGACGAAGGATCATGCAGAGGATGGTGATGCTGGATGCTACAGCCAAAGGGTGCATATCTCTCTGCCTCAGTCATTGACTGACTGCTCCCATCCACTGCAAACCGGTGTAGCAGCAACGGTCGCAGCCGTTTTGTCCTGATTAAACTCCTTTTAACAGAGATCGACGGTACCTCTCAAAACGCTGAGCTGCTTGTACACCAGTTATCCAGGATAGGGGACGTACACAACGCCGTGCCCTAATTCCGGGACGGATCTTCGACAGGACGTGCATGCATCAGGATTACTGTGCCACTTGTCTGCGTCCGGCAACACTTCCAAAGAAGAACACGACATCGCGACAGCTGACGGCACAGCAAACGCACCGAAAAGGAGACCAGATCTCAAGCTGACTTACCGTGACTATGGTTGCTCAAAGACTGATTGATGAGATAGGAAGTCTGTCGGGACTGTCTTGCACAAGATCGTCGTAGTCTGATGACCTGCGCCCGACGAAAGTTGCGACTGGACGTCTCTCTGTCTCTGCACTGTTCTCCCAAAAGGAGAGGATGAGTGTCTTCCACTGGTGCTGCTCACACAAACAGCACAAAAGTTCCAAAGTCGCTGGTCGGCCGGTCTCTCTCACCAGGATGAGAAGCAGGAGAAGGCGAGCGGCATGAGGAGGAATTGGATGCAGAGGCACGAGTGTTGGGGAGTGCGCGGAGTCTGGAAGCGAGCGAATGAATGACCCAAACTGCAAGCTGTGACTCCGCACAAACTGCTCCTGATGCAGGATCTGCCGTTGCATCACCTTCAGCCTCTTGAGCCTCCGCTGCTGCCTGCAACCTGTTTGACCTGAAGAAGGGTGTGTCCCTCCTTCGACGCAAGTTTCGCCTGTCACACCGCGACAGCCACTCAGCCACTGTTGTCTCACGCTCCAGCGCCGACCGCACACACGTCCACTTCCTGCCGTTCGCAGGCGCTTCTTTTGACACATTTAATCAATAAACACAATAAGAATTTGGGGAGTTGTGTGTCGCCAGTTAAAAAGTCACTGTGAGGAACGAGCAGTGGACCAGACGTCTGTTCCAGAGGTCGGCGGGAAGAGGAAAGAGGGGAGGAAATCACTTGTACATCATGGGACTGATCGAGTATCTCAGCTCTCCTGTTTCCCCTGTTCCTGGTTGTGGCGCAGTTTTTTCGTCTCTTTGATGGCCCAGACGCACAAGGTCCGCGTCGATCCTTCTTTCGATCGCTTGCCCCGCAGAAGCAGCTGCACCACCGCCTCGTTCTCTACTAACGGCAGGGCCTCGACTCCGAAAGCAGAGATCAGGTCTCCGATGAGACCGGCGGCAGCAGCGATCAGGGGATCCGTGATCTCGGGGTCGGAGGCGACTCTAACGATGAAGCCTGCCATGTGAGGGAGGTGTGGGATCAGGAGACGGACGTCGTCACACGGCTTTTCCTTGTCTCCTTTGAGCCCCTGCACGATACCCGTGTACGATTGCAGGCAATTCTCATACAGTTCGTTGATGTAGTCCACCAGGTCATAGTCGTTGCGGTCCATCTGCAGTTGTGATGCTTGTTCTAAGGTCTTCAGAACAGTTTCCAGGTACCTCTTGAACTCTGGTCCGATGGCCAGAGCGATATCACCGAACACACTGAGGATCTGTGGCTTGACACTACGGTGCACGTTGTTGTTGGACAGGTTTTCCAGTAGGAGACGCATCATGTCGTCGCAGTAGGGCAGGATCGCGTTTCCCAGACCACGACTGATGTCCGCTACGAGACCTACAGCTGCGCTGCACACCTGGTACTCGGCGTGGTTCTGCAAACCTGCTGCAAGGTAAGGACTGAAACTGGGCATGTACTTCATGAAGCCTTCGCCCAGGACTTCGATCAGAGTTCCGACGGCCATAAGTGCGTCTTCCTGCACTCCTGACGTCCGCTGCAAGTTCATCATAGAAACGAGTGCGCTCATGACTGCGTCTGAAATTTGAGGTGCATCTTCTGGTGTCATCTTCCTGAGTACAGATTGCAGGGTGGCACACAGCAGAGAAGCCAGGTCGTTGTATTGAGCTCGGTCCTGAACCTGACCTTCGACCTGAAGGATCTGCTGCAAACGTGAGATGATGATCATGGTCGTCTCTCGGACCCAGACATAGCAGTCCTTAGGACTGTTCTTCATCATCTCCATTAGTGCCTCATAAGCCGCTGATCTGAGGTTGGCCGTGTTGCCGTCCGGTCGCTCTGTCGTTTCCAGCAACTTTTGGACAATGGCCTGGAAGTATGGTGAGAGAACATATGTTTTGGGGTCGCCTGAGTCATCTCTGTCCGCATTCTCGTAAGCCGCTTCGGCCAGAGAGTTGAAAGCCCAGCAGACGTTTGCTGAGACTCGCGGTTCGGCCGCGAGTCCGATCACTAATGCTTCCAGCAGCACCGTCAGGAAACTCGGATTAAGAACTGCGTCTGGGATCAGTTCACATATCCGGCCGATGGTCCATGCAGTCGTGTCCCGGACGGCAACAGTATCGTCACGCATCAGGTTGATTAATGTGGGAAAGGCTTGTTCGACGAAGGGTCTGAGGCTCTGGGGATCAGGTCCTTCGAGCATAGCACCGAAGGCCATGACTGCCGCATCTCTGCGCCTCCAGTCTGTGGCTCCGATATTGGCGTTCACGAATGGTGCGACGTGAGGGATGATGTCGTTTTCGCAGCACGTGGCCATCAGCATGAGACACACGCCAGCTGCTTTACATGGGTTCCAGTCGTCCTCGTCGTCGTTTTCGTCCTGTTTGCACAGAGCTTCGGTCAGGATGGGGACCAGGTATTGGAGTGCACCCTTTGCATAGAATTTGGACGTTCGTGTCGGCGGGATCCCTGTCTCTGCTGCATCCTGCGCTTCCATCGCCAAGTCCACCTCTTCGTCACACACGTTGGACCAAAACTCGATCCCCTGCAACGCTACTTCGTCGTGCTCACTTTTCATGGCCTGCAGCGTAATGGCGAACAGAGCGGGACCCATGTAATGCTCCATGTGCACGTAGTACAAGGACATTATTTTGACTAAACACTGCAACGCAGCGACCTTTACCTGTAAACAGGGAGAACCGGTGTCACGGGACAAGTGAGGTACGAATGTGAGCAGTGACTTACCCGAAGGTCCTGTGAGAGGGTGGCCTCGCACACGACTTCCATAATGAAGTGTCTCTCTGACTCTTTCTCGAAATTGGCTTTCGTGAACTCCAGTGAGTTGAATAGTGCAGTCGTAGCAGCAAACTTAACGAAGTTACTGGGCTCCTCTTTCCGCATGCCATGCACAATCGCCGTCAACATTTCGTTCGACTTGTTGGCCAGCAGGTCCGGTTCAATGTCCTGACAGATGTAGCCAATAGCTTCTAGTGCTGCTTCTTTCATCAACTCAGTGGATGACGGATTCGTCACGTTCTGGGTCAGGATGGAGATGACGTCTGGCCAAAGGTTGTGCGGCACTTCGGCCACGGCGATGGACGCAACACATTGAGCCGCGACACTGGGTCTCTGCACCTCAGTGCCCAGTGCCGCGCTCACGTTACGCTTAACGTGGGATCGAACATCGTCCGGCAGAGTCAACCAGCGCTGCTGATGCAGCCGCAGGATTTCCGTATCTTTCGATGTTAGGGCGTTCTTTAGCTGTAACCCGGCTGCGGACCTCGCGACCGGGTCGTTGCTGACCGTGACCAGGACATCGGACAGCGACTTGATGAAGTCGGGCTGCGGGAGGAGAGGAAAGTGAGCGGGAGGAGGATGACAGTGGGACTGAGACTCACGAAGTTAGAATGGGATGCCTGTTCCAGATACTGCTGGGCCTGTTGCAGTCCCTCTGTCACATGGAACAAACAGCCGGTCCCGGGTCAGGGACCCAGTGAGGGACGGAGTGGGACGACTTACCCGGAGAGACGGTGTTGGCGAGGATGGTAACCAGGTCCATTCGGCGGAAACAGGGGTTCGCCGGTTCGTGTGGAATGGGGGACGAGGGACGGGACGCAGGGGAAGAAGCCGAAGCACATGGAACAGCCTGCGAGAAAAGACGTTATAGAATCGTCCTCGATTACAGTGCCACCTCTCTCACCAACCTGCACTTTCCTGCCGTCGCCGTCGTAAGCACAGCCGTCGACGTGTCCCGACTCTTCCAACACTCTTCCACTCTTCGGTAACATGGTACGTCTTCCTTTCTCCTTCTTCTCACTAGAACCCTGTATTGACCGCACGTGCCGTCATTTGATTGACAGCCGGCTCCAGCGAGTGCAACGTCAGTGGGTGCAGGATCCCGGTCGCCGCGTGCGGCTCCGTCCCGCACCTCAGCCTCTGGTACTACGGTCAAGCAGCGCAAAGTCGGTGCTGGAACATCATCTGGTGCTTCCAGGCGACCGACTGGGGCAACTAGCGGCGGCATGTGGCGCTTCTACACCGATGACTCACCTGGGATCAAAGTGTGAGTCCCATTTCCGGCATCTGATCCTTGATTTGTGACGAAAGCATTTGCAACCAGTGGACCTGTGCCCGTCCTTGTCATGAGCCTGGTCTTCATTGCCTCGGTCTTCATGCTACACATCTGGGGCAAATACACTCGTGCTTAACTCGCCAAAATCCCTGAATTCCAGATGAGATAATCAGCCGATGGATCGAAACAACCGCAAACATTCGCAGTCTGCTCTTTTACTGATCTTTTTTTTTCTTCTTTCTTATCGTTCCGTTTTTCTGCGAGAAAAGGGCTGGAATTAAAAGGATTGACAGAAATCAGTGTCAAGCAAGAGTCAAACGTTTCATGGGTTAAGCTTAAATTATCTGATTATCTGATGCAAAGCAAAACATTGGATGAGGGATTTAACATCAGCAGGTCAAAGTGACTAAACATGTGATAATAAGTAGCTCTTTAAACTCCTCCACCACTCCGGTCTACTGTGATTTTGTTGAGAGCCTTCTCATACTCGGCTTTTGCCAGGATTGCCAATCGGTTCGAGACCACTGTTCCCGTTTTGATCGCAGTCATGAGGTCCAGGTACTCGGACAGCTCAACCTGACCGTTTTTGTTGGTGTCCACTTCGTTCAGCATTATATGCAGCTCGGCATCCGTGATCGTGTGGCCCAGTGACTGCAACAAAAGTAACAAGTCAAATATATTGCAAACACATGCAACAAATAGATATGACTGACCTTCAAACTGCGTCGAAGATCATTGACTCCGATGTAACCCTTTCCTTCCTTATCCAAGCTCTGGAACTGCCTCGAGTACTTTCCGACCTCTTCCAGGGTCAAGTCTACCGGCTCCTGTGGCGACTTGCCCGTCTGTGAGCCCATCTGACTCCTGAGGAAGGCTAATGCTTCCTCGTGTTGCTTCTTCGCCTCCGACTTACTCCACTTCAATTCGTCCGTCATGATCTCGATGATACGAGGCAGCGCCTCCTCTGCCGCCACAACGTTCAGGAAAGATATCCTGAGCCTTCGAGCGATCACATCGACAGCAGTGCACGCATACTCCCGGACAGCGAATCGAACTTCAGCCTCAATATACGGCAGTTCCGGATGCAATCGGTTTCCGACAACCGGCCAGCGCTTGCCCGTCATATGAGCTAACTTTGCAACAGCGTAAGCACGGTCTCCATAGCTGTTGGCCAAATTGGTTGCCACCTGCGTGTCCAATCCGTAATCCTGAACGAGTCTGATAAACATGGTCGGGTTCCAGCCATGTGCTCCTTCCAACAGCAGACCCATGGTCTGACACTTCCTCTCCGGCTTCAAGTCAGGACAGACTTTCATGCACTCATCTACCGTCTCTTCTGCCATGCGGCGATAGGTGGTCCATTTGCCGCCGGCGATCGTCACCAAACCTGAGGGACTGGTGTGGATGATGTGGTTACGCGCCAGAGACTCGGTATTGGGCTTGGATGGGTCTAGGACTAGAGGTCGGATTCCACTCCATGCGGACATGACGTCACCGCGTCGAACATGAACATCCGGGTTCAGGTACTTCTTAATTTCAGCCAGGATGAATAGGATATCCCCCTCAGTTGGAGAAGGATCACGAGTGACGTCACACGGCTTGTCTGTTGTTCCAGCGATGGTGTAGTCCAACCAGGGCAGGAAGAAGATGACTCTCCCGTCGCTCGTCGCCGGATCTAGCAGACCCATGGACTCAGGACTGTAATATCCGGGAAGGACGATGTGAACGCCAGCACTCGGCTGACAAATGACTCGAGCTTCCTGATCATCCATCTTGCGGATTGCATCCGTGAATGGACCGGTTGCGTTAACGACGGTCTTGGCTTTGATGTCCCACTCTTTACCCGTGAAGAAATCCTTAACTGTTGCTCCACAGACTTTACCTTCTGCGTTCTTCAGCAACTTGGTCACAGCGACGTGGTTGGCAACATTGGCGCCGTAGCGAACCGCGGTTAGAGCCAGACCCAGACAAGTTCTGGCATCATCCTGCTGACCGTCGTAGTAAACAATAGCTCCTTTCAGTGATTCACTCTTCAACATGGGAAAGAGTTCAAGAGCGGAACTAGCGCTCAGGATGTAACTGGATTTCAAGTTCTCACTTCCGGCAACAAAGTCGTACAGCTTGATTCCAGACCAGAAGTAGGGCAGTTGCCACCACTTGTAGACTGGAAGCATGATGGGCAGGGGATGAGCGAGGTGGGGAGCGATTTTGATCATGTTGGCGCGTTCTTCCAGAGCTTCTTTCACCATCTTGTACTGATCAATATCCAGATTGAAGACTGCCTTTTGCAGGTATCGAACGCCCCCATGGATCAATTTTGTGCTCTTACTACTGGTGCCGGAAGCAAAGTCATCTGATTCAACGAGTGCAGTACTGAGACCACGAGTCACGGCATCCAGAGCAACACCGGCACCAGTGGCACCGCCACCAATCACCAAAACATCGAATTCCGGTGTCTCCTGCAATGCTTTTAGCTGAGACGCCCGTGACGGTAGAGCTTTCGTCGACTGGGGCTTCAATTCGGCTTCAGCTTTAGCTAAATAAGGGTTCTGCGGGGGAACACGGATCCAGGTTATGATGAGCTGTTTCGTCAATCGCATAAACAAGACTGACCGTGTATCTGAGTTTGGTGAGTTTGTAACCGGTGTACGACGCAGCGCCGGCGACACCCACCAGCACAATCATACGACCGACTTTCCTGCTTGACATTGTGGTGGGACGTTGCTTGACGAGCAAGTGACCACACGACAGGGAGAATCAATGTCACTACGGTCGTGCGTTTTTAGTCCTTGTACGCAGCCTCTCTGATCGTCTGTGAGAATCCCAGTGCGCCGAAGTTCTAAACAGTTGCTGCCTCTTGCATGAGCAGCGTCGGCGGCAAAAACAAGCATCCTCTCAGGGAGCAAGGCCGTATAGTCATTCACGAGCTGTCTCTCACCGCCTATCAGACGCACATCCTCAATGTTACAGGAAGAGAAACAGACGTTTGCGTATGAAACGTCAGATCAGCAAACATGTGATTCACGTCTGATGCCGCCTCGGAATCTCGTGTATCAGAGTACTGGCGTTTACAGCCTCTTCCCAGGTGGTAGGAAACGTCAGTGAAAGTAATTCTCGCCTTTACTATTGCACCCTATCAGCACTTGAGGACAATGGAGACATGCGACGTGTCGACCGTGAACTTGCGGATAGAGGGATGGAATGAGCACAAATTCCTATCATTCCCGTTACCCAACAACATGAGTTTCACTTTCAAACAAATCAGAAATCAGTTCCTGCAGAATTTACTGCACGCGGATGTTGTGCTTAGCACTGATAGCTGGATTCTTGGTTCCCGCGCACAGGCAGGAAAGGATTGGGCTGGAGGCAGGTGGTTGGGTGGTTGGGGAGGGTTTGGAGCGTGGAGGAGCGGCAACAGTACCTGCCGTACTGGTTTTCTCCCCGGTTTCAGGGAAGCGGGAGGTAGACACCTCACCTGCACCAATCTCTCCTTTCTTTCCCTTTCTTTCCGTCGTCGACCCACTACCTATCTTCATTTGATGCACGCCGTTGCATCACGGCGACGTAAACCTCGTCATCCCTTCGCGCCATCCTTTGTGTCCCACCGATCTGGTGACATCTGGTCACCGGTTGCAGCAAAGGTAAGTGCCGTTCGAAAGGCAGGAGTCAGCAGGAGAGGAGGGGAGGCCCACGAGCTGCTAGTCGAACATGCGGACGGGATCCGAGTGCAGGGGCAGTGGCTTCGCTTCTCGCGAACTCCAATCGATCGATCCGTTCTCACATCCTTCTCTTCCACATCGAAACACAGCTCTCTGTTCTCTAGGTCTGCGTGCTCGCGACGCGTCCTCCGTCCTACTGCAATGGAGACCATGTAAACAAGATCAACGTCATCCACCACAAGCCTTGAGATCGGTTGCTTCAACCACGAGGACCGGACTCAGGCCATCATGTCCTTTTCTGATAGGAACAGCTACTACTCCAGCTCAGGCAATGTTGCCGACGCCGAACCAGTACATGGGACTTTTAAGCAGCTGGAATCGCCACCACTGAGTCGGCGAAATAGTGTGGACCTATCGGACACGGACAAGGACGAGTACAATTTTAATAACGCGTAAGTCTATGAGTCGGGACTGGTCTTCTTTTCTAACTGATTCCATGTCATCCCGTCTGACGCCTGGTTCAATGTCCATCTTGTAGCATCCTGAGCATTCAGGAACGTATAACGCAGTTGAGCTGCGAGATCAGCGACTCACAAGGCAACTCCCCGTCCAGTGATGATGGTCGGAGGCCGGGAAAGATTCCGAGGATCGAGATCTCGGCAGGCAACCGTAGTTTGAGCAAATCACTACCTGATATCCTGACTCCCAATTCAGTCCACTCTCCCTGCAAGCTGGAATTACCCTTCAATCAGGATGCTGCACTCACACCCAAATCACCGTTTGCGATCGGACCCATGCTCGGACCACCAATCGGATTCGGAAACATGGACGCCGGGAGCGAGGCAGGAGCATCGTGCAGCTTCAATAGCCGGGCCAACCAACTATTTCACGGTATTTTGGGATGCCTGAGGCCGATGTGGTCCTTAATAGGAAAGGGAAAAGAGGCTGAGGGCAAATGTGAGGACTGGGAGATCCCGTTCGAGCGGATCAGGGACCTGCAGTGGCTGGGATCAGGCGCCCAGGGAGCCGTCTTCCTGGGACACCTGAACAATGAGCGCGTTGCTGTCAAGAAGGTGAAGGACAGAGCAGAGGCTGACATCAAACATCTGCGAAAGCTGAACCACCCAAACATCGTGTCATTTAAGGGTGTCTGCATCCAGTCGCCATGCTTCTGCATCGTGATGGAGTACTGCCCGTACGGACAACTGTTTGATGTCCTTAAAAATGGTCGCCAAATCTCTCCAGCCCTAGCTATCGAGTGGAGCAAGCAAATCGCGTCTGGAATGCTGTACCTGCACTCGCACAAAATCATTCATCGGGATCTCAAGTCTCCGAACGTGCTGCTCAGTTTCAATGACACGCTGAAGATCAGTGACTTTGGCATCAGCCGCCAGTGGTCTGAGGGCAGCACGAAGATGTCTTTTGCCGGCACAGTCTCGTGGATGGCACCGGAGGTGATCCGCGTCGAGCCTTGTTCTGAGAAAGTAGACGTCTGGTCCTTCGGTGTCGTGCTGTGGGAACTTCTAACCTGCGACATTCCGTACCGAGGCGTTGACTCATCTGCCATAATGTGGGGCGTCGGGAATAACAGTCTGCAACTGCCGATCCCATCCACGCTGCCGGAGGGTTTCAAGCTGCTGCTCAAACAGTGCTGGAGCCCCAAACCTCGGAACCGACCTTCGTTCCGTAATGTCCTGATGCATATCGACATTGCTGCATCCGAACTCACGCGCATTCCCAGCGACGTGTACTTCACGATCCAGCAGACCTGGAAGTATGAGATTGGAAACTGCTTGGGACGCATGAAGACGGGCAACATCTCCATGTGCACGGACTCCATGCAGGAGGAGCTGGAGTTGATCAAGAAGCGAAAAGAAGAGTTGCAACACGCACAGGACATTCGCGAGCATTACGAGCGAAAGTTGGACAAAGTCAACAACCTGTATATGGAAGTGAATGCCTGCCTGCTGCAACTGGAGAGGCGGGAAAAACAACTGAAACTACGAGAGGACAAAATCTTTAGTCCTAAGAACCAGCACTCACGGACTCGGGTCGTGACGACACCATCGGGAAAGTCGTGGCGCACTGTAATCGCGGACGAAGTGCAGGACGACGAGTTGCCCAGTCCTGCCACGTCCACGGACCAGAACCCGACGGCAGAAGACGCACTCACGAATCTGGAAGCCATCAAAAAGTACCTCACATCACAGGAATCCTCACTGGATCAGGAAGAATCTACAGCTCTGATCAAAAGACTCATGAACCTGATCACGGAACCGACGGCCAACAACTCACCCCTCACTCCTCCAAACCCTGGAACCCACTCACTTCCCTCAGACCGACGGCAGAAGTCCATCACCGAGTACTTCACCGCCGGTCGTCCAGCGGACCAATCTCTCTATGAACTGTAATAACAGCACTTGATTAAGTAACATGATCGTTAGCAGGAAGGTGGAAGGGCACGTGGGAAAGCAAAACAAGTATTTTATGCAATGTCCTGACAAAAATGCTCATGCAGCTGACGCACGAATCAAGTGAGAGTAATAATAAAGCAAAAAGACTTACACAGGTGAGAAAGGTAGTGGTCGTGAGGGCAGGTTGGTGAGCGGTGGACCGGAGGGTTGAAAGACCTTTGAGACAGGTGAGAGGGATGGGAAAGGGCAGTGATCTGTCAGCGAATGTGTGTTGTGAGGAGCAGATCCCCGAACCGGCACTCACTGAGTCACACGCATCGGCTCAATCGTAGTCCCGCCCAGCATCCCGTCGTATCAGCTTTAGACTCGCCCACGGTTAGGCTGTGACCCAGCTTGTCTCCATCCTCCCTGTCATGATCTTGAGGTCATGAGTGCAGACCTCCTCTCATCTCAGTTATCAGCAGAGGACAGGATGGCCGGTGTTTTTGACCTGGAACTCAGTGAAGACCACGAGACGGCAGAGGAGTTCGAAGTTGGTGACGACGCAATTGAAGTGGATCAGGTGCGTTCAGTGAGTACTTGTGATGCATGACCAGCAATCTGACGTAAGGCCTGAACCTAACAGATGGATTTGAACGAGCCGGACGTGCGGAGCATGCTGGCAGACGAGGAATGTGAACACGTGACCCTGTCGGAGAAGACGGTAAATCCGGGTCAGGAGAAAGTGGGTCCCAAAGACTTCGAGCTGCTTAAGGTCCTGGGCAAAGGCGGGTACGGGAAAGTGTTCCAGGTGCGCAAAGTGACGGGCAAAGACCACGGCACGGTCTACGCTATGAAAGTGCTGCGCAAAGCGACCATAGTCCGTAACCAAAAAGACACCGCACACACGAAAGCCGAGCGAAGCATTTTGGAGGAAGTCAAATTCCCGTTTATCGTGGATCTGCATTACGCCTTTCAGACTGGTGGCAAGTTGTACCTGATCCTGGAGTACCTTTCTGGTGGCGAGTTGTTCATGCATTTGGAGCGTGAGGGGCATCTTTTTGGAGGAAACGGCAGTGTTTTACTTGTCAGAGATTATCCTGGCACTGGACCACTTGCACCGACAGGGCATCATTTACCGCGACCTGAAACCAGAAAATATTCTACTGGATCACTCGGGTCACATCAAACTCACGGACTTCGGTCTCTGCAAAGAGGCGGTTCAGGAGGGAACCATGACCCACACCTTCTGCGGCACGATCGAATACATGGCGCCGGAGATACTTACTCGCACCGGACACGGAAAAGCAGTGGACTGGTGGTCACTGGGTGCTCTGATGTACGATATGCTGACAGGAGCTCCGCCTTTTACGGGTGCAAATAGGAAGCAAACGATCGAAAAGATCCTCCGCTGCAAACTGAACCTGCCGCCTTACCTGAGTCCGGATGCACGGGACTTGCTGCGAAAGCTGCTCAAACGACACGCACCTCAGCGACTGGGTGCCGGTCCGGAGGACTCACACGCCATTCAGCGGCATCCCCTTTTCCGCCATATCCGCTGGCCTGAAGTTATTGAACGAAAGTCCGATCCGCCCATCAAACCGCACCTCGTCAGCGACGATGATACGTCTCTGTTCGACTCGCGGTTCACAAAGCAAACGCCGATTGATTCACCGGACGAATCAATGCTCAGTGAGTCAGAAAACCAGGCCTTTGTGGGATTCACGTATGTCGCGCCGTCGGTTCTGGAAGGACTGCACCGTCCAGTTCTGGCCAAAGGCCGATCACCGCGCAAATCGGGGTCTGCCGGCAGCAGTGGCTCGCCCCATAAGATGCCACATCATCCACTTTCGTTCACGGACACGAGTGATGTCGCGTCCTTCGAACGCATGGATGTCGCTCCCGCCGCTGGATCATCTGTTGCCATAAACGGCAATCGGACTCATCCCCGGTCACCGTCACTGCCTGTCAAAAGAGGCACTGAGTGACGGTCCGTAGTCCATGTTATTTATTCCCTCGTACGACGAGACGACCGTTTTCTTCTGATCCAGTCGCAAGCAAAAAACAACAACAATTAGCCTTAATTCTGACATTAAAGAAGGTTTATTCGCATCTGTAAAATGAAATCACGAGCCAAGAACTGCCCTCAGAGCTTTGCTGCTGTCATAGCTTGTCGCAGTCGCTGGATACGGAGGGTCAAACTGCGAGCTGATTGCAGTCTGTAAACAAACGAAACATGAGTCAGGATAGCGTGAAAATGGGAACAAACATGATGCTAAAGGGTGATGCAGTAGCTAGCAATGCTGGACTGAACTCACGATACTGGACCGGATTAAAGGAGAGCCTTTTGCAGGCGGTCGTTGTGTCCCGTGCCGGGTTTGTAAAACTTCCTGCATCGCCTTTCAACTTCTCTCTGTGTTTCACAACTCGCTGCTTATTCGACGACATTTTAAGGGAATGATACGTTTCTCGTGCCGGAGATTAGGAAAGAGAGATGGAGTGGCAAATGGCGGCACGAGTCTAGAAATAGTGACGAGCAGGCAGCTCCGTCAGACTGTACGAAAAGTAATCGCATCTGAATCGACATCAACTACTCGCAGGATATGTTCTAAGTCTAGTTCTGAGGCGCTGTAGTGGTACACGCAGTCCCCACCCACATCTTAGCACATGCTGCACCTTCTCAGACAGTGAAGTGAAAGGAGGTGGGAAAAGAGGGGAAGACTCGAGTCAGGACTGCAAAGGAATCAGAGTGCAAGACATGAGGAGTTTGACCGCCAGCACGAGGGACTGTTTCCTGATCTACGCCGCAATCTGGACGATGGTGTTCTAGAAAAGTGTTCTGGTCCGACATGGGATCGTATGACTGGTGACAAGAAGAGCCATTAGTCATGCTGGATGCAGAGACGGTAAGTGTGGATGCAGGATGTGAGCGTAATTCGGGAGGCGGAAGGCTTTCAGAAGGAAGCGGTCGTCGGAAAGGAGGGATGATTTGATGCTGGTTCTCGGTGCACACGACAATGAGTGAGGAGAGGGGAGAACTATTAGACCAGGGAGAAAAATCTGACGTCAAAATATCTGCAGCCGGAGCAATCCCTGCTAAAAGGGACTGGAGCAGAGATTCATTTGATTTCCTGCCGTCGGATCGTCAGACGTCTTTGTCTGGAGACGTGTGTCTGAAACACGTCGTGCGAAAACACATCCCAAAAGCAAGAGAATGCAAACGGCGATTACTTTACTTTTGCTTCAAACTCCTTGTGTCGACGAATTCGAACGGCAGAAATTTTAACAGCCTCAACAAACAGCATCAGTAACAGCATGTTCAGAACAAGGAGGAAAAGGGGTGCACTTTCTGCACGAGCCGATGTGCGAACATTAGGACGCGGGATCCATCTCTTCTTCCATCGCTCTATTTGTTACATTAGATAATGGATCCCAATTCTGAGGCAACTTCTCTCCTCCTGCTCTCTCTCTCTCTCTCTTTTGCATAATGTTTGTATCTTATCGAGTGATTGATTGCTACCTCCTCCCTTTTTATGCCCTGCTTCACTGACTCGTCTCCGACCGCTGCTCACCGACCAGGTCCCTTCCTTCCTGCTGTTTTCCTGATACCAGGACCGCTGGACCACAACTGCCCGCACGTGACTTCACCTCATCGTCAGCATGATTTGGTAGTACCTGCACACACACCGTTCCCTCTTTCTGCCTGCTGTGACTCAAACTGATACTCGATCAGGAGGCATCCGGCATTGGATATCATACACAACTTTAAGCCATTGGACCAAATTAAAAACCATACCAGTCGTTTGGGTTATTAATTACTCACCGTTCCTACAATTAGACTCTTCATTGTCGGTCGCTGCATGAATACTGATGATCCCTAATCAATCACTCCCAGCAACAACGACAACATACACACGACTCTCCGCTACTCTGCGCCTTATTCTCCTCGTCGTGTTAGTCCTGTGAGCCGGGACTCCTCCTGCCCAAAGCACTAGATTCCAGTCTGAATCAGGGGTCCAAATCAGACTTTGATCACCGGAAACCCGCTGAGAACAAAGCAGGCCATGATTTAGCGGTGATTCTAATCGGGACTAGGAAAGGGGAAGAAATGCGTGCCAGCGATCAGCTTGGGCCAGGATATGATGCAGCCGCGGGGGAACGACAGTACTTTGGCAGGAAATATGGACAGCAAAGAGACGTGGAACGCGAATCAGACAGAACAGAGGGTGAAGTAAAGAAGTTTGCCAGCCGTCGAACTCTGGGATCGCGATAGACGTGAATGCGCAAGTCTCCTGACTCTTGACTGACAACAAGTCCTACTCCGACCTCCCCCGTGCAGCCGATAATCATGCACTGGGGTGTCATTATACCAGCAGATCAGAGTGGACTAGTCGTGTCCTGATTCAGGCGAGTATCGAGTGCAGTAGTCGGTGACCAGAGGCGGATCGTGTCAGAGACAACAAGTAGGTAAGTAGGAGCGCCACTGTATGCGAGGACGGCGCGAACATACAGCTGCTGTCGCAGGCGGCAGTTCTGTCAGATGTACCGCCGCACCTCCTCCTCTTCACTCCTGACTTTACGCTCCTGTACCCGCCCACTCCCTCATCGATACGCTTTCAATCAGCGGCCTGAGCAGATTCTTTCGCAATCACAATCGCGCAAATCGACGACGAGGTCGCTCCTCTGCCTGAACACACGGCAAAGACCCGGACTTCTCGACTCTTGGTCCTAGTCTGGGAACTGCGCCGAGCTTCCTGCTCTGCATCTCCTGGTCTCCAGCTGAGCTCCTGCCGGTAAGTTCTGTTCCAGCTTCTCCCGCGCTCCCATTGCCATGTGCCTCTTGTTGTCATGTGGTTGCGCTTCCTGTGACCCAGTGCGTCCTGAGCCATACACTCTCCTGCTCCAAAGTCCTTCACATGACTCAGACTGGAGCCGGAGTCATTGACGTTACTTCCTTTTGTGTGTCTGACTGTGTGTGTGTTTCAAAAAATTGGAATCGGGAGAAGAAGTGAGGGACGGGTGAGAAGAGTGATGGAGATGAGAAAAGGAAATGAGGGGATGAGTTGTGGAGACGGCGGTCCGGGTTTTGGTTTACTCTGTCTCTCTGTTTCGTCTCTGGTATTGATCCCCGAAAAGCTGTGCCTTTGTGTTCCCTCTGCTCGCAGCGCATATTAAAAACGAACAGATCGATTTTTCGAGTTATTAGCAATTTTCATCTGCTGCCTCTTCGCTCTCTCGCGCTCTGTATTTGCTTGCGACAGCGATGCGATGGCAAAGCGTTTGCTCCCAAATGAATCACACACAGGGAATGAGGAGGAGGAATCGGCACAGAGAATAGAATGTGCGACGTGTCAGATCTGCAGTCTTGCATCATGCATCCCACCATCGTCCCTGCACTTGTCTCTGACTTTCTCTTCGATGACTTTTATGAGCTCTGATTCCCTCTCTCCGTCTACGTGTGGACCCGCGCCACGCGGGCAACCAACACAAAAACGGCACAGCAGTGTCTCGATCGAAATATTTTTATTTTCTTTTTATTAATTTACTTGAGCAGATTTGGAGCGGGAAAAGAGTTGGACGGGAAAGAAGTGCGAACGACTGGAAGGGAGTCTGGAGTCTGACTGGCCTGTCCTTCACGCCGGCAATTGATTGTCTTCGAAGCGAGAATCAGGGAGGAGAGAAGTTTTGCTAAACAAGTTGTTGGCAGAGAAGTGACTGAAGGATGGAAAGGACTGGTGTGTGAGGATGGTCCCAGTTGTCGGGAGATGGTGGCTGTGGCAGCAGCCGGAGCAGCAGTAGGTAGTGAGGGTGGCACTTCTTGTTTTGCTTAATGTATTCAAATGAAAGGAGGAGAAATTTTTCTTCCTCAGCTTCGGGAGCCGGTGCTTCATTGATCTGAATATTAAATTTCAGAGCGATCTGAGTGATTCTGAGCCTCGCTCAGCGAAACACAGAGACAAGAAGTGCATGGATATGGAAATACGGGACGAACTCGTGTCC
Source organism: Adalia decempunctata (assembly GCA_951802165.1). Taxonomy (NCBI): domain Eukaryota; kingdom Metazoa; phylum Arthropoda; class Insecta; order Coleoptera; family Coccinellidae; genus Adalia; species Adalia decempunctata. Next base: position 19,231 of record CATOPV010000016.1, read on the forward strand.
CTGCAGATGAATGAAAGTCAGAGGCTGTTGTTTGCGATCATCTTTGCCGCCTCCTCCCATCCACTCATCCCCGCCTAATTAATGCCGATAACTCTTGATTCCCATCACCCCTTTCACACCCGAATCTGGTGGACTCGCTCTTTCCCCTTTTCCATGTTCCATCGACTTCAAGCCTAGACCCCTATCGATGGTCGATGATTGGCAGCGGTGCTGCATCGTACCGATTGGCAGGCACAAGTTGTGGAATACGAGAAAGTCTTCCAATGCTTGAGTTTTTGTGGAGGAGGTGCGCTGCCTGTATCGCCCTCACCTTTGGGTCCGTCACGATGGCGCTCACCGGATCACACGGAGAGGCTGGAGTCATTTTGTGTCAGAGAGACATTTGGCAGCAGGAGTATTATTAAATTTCACGTCAAATTCTGCTGCTGTCTTTCTTGAAGGCAAATTGTAATTTGATCCCCTTCCTTCAAACAAGTTATGCTAGCGCTCCTGTGTGTGAAGGCGCGAAAGAGACGTGTGTTTCTGGACCAGAGAGTCTTCGCGAGTCGGGACAAGAGTCAAGGATCAGCGGAAGCAGATAAAGCAGAAGTATCGTTTGGGAGGAAAGTTCAGAGCAAAGCCGCAA
>CATOPV010000017.1:0-16454 GCA_951802165.1 Adalia decempunctata
TTGTGGAATCAGATTGATGGGTTTGGGTGGCGCGAACGTGGGTGGAGCTGAAACAGGAGTCGTGACGGTGGGCGAGCCTGCCGATCCGCCACCTCCTGATTCCGCATCCGATCCTTCGCCGAAAGCACCGTCACCCTCTTCTTCCTCTTCCTCATCTTCTTCTTCATCGTCTTCTTCTTCTCCTAATTCGGCGACTAGCATGGACGGGAAATGTCCCCGTACACCTTCCTTTTCTCCAGTCCACCAGCCATCCTCACTTCTGTCCAAGATGCGGATCAAATCACCTGAAAGAGTGATCGGTAATGCTAATTCCATCGTTATTAGCCTCTATCCTCACCTTCACTGAAAGAGATTTCCTCCCCGCTCGTAGCTTCAAAATCGTACAGCGCACGAACGAACTCTTCTTCTCCTTGTACCATAGTTTCGGTGTTTGCATCCTGTGGAAAGAGCTTTTCGTTCAAGGCCTGGTTCGATGGTGATTGAGAGTACTTACGCTGGCTGGTTCTGGGGCAGGTTCTGCATCCGGATAACTGGTCTCGTACGTCGCAATCTCCTCCCCATACTCTGCACTCGCTTCTGGTGCATCTCCGATTACTTCCAAAAAGGCAGCTGGAACGAAACCCGTTTGTCCTGTGGTCATCATGAGGAAAGAATGAGATCTGGAAACACGTAACGATGGCATGTCGTACCCTGGCAGTTCTGTGCCGTGACCCAGTCCTGATCGGAAGCTGCGATGATAATCAACTGTTCCTCCTCTGCTATCTGGAGTTCATCCGCGTTCTGTGCTTCAAAAGGATAGACTGCCCGGCAGATCTTTCCCACCATTTGTGTTCCATCCACAGGAACAGCAGCAGCCTCACTCTGCTCCGCTGCTGCACCCGAGTCCAGGGGATCCTGCTGTTCAGCCTGGCCCCAGTCTTCCTGGTCGCCCGCGTATCGATCATGCGATTCGGAAGAACTGAGGACTGGCGAAACTTTTTGAACCGTTTCATCGGCGGCTGGAAGACTGGATGTGTTAGAAGGAGCTTGTGGTTCAGGTTCCGGTGTCGCCCATGCTGCAGCCGGCTCATCAGTCCATGCCGCGGTTGGATCAGACCAGCCGCTAGTTTCGTATGTATTGTAAGACGGAGCTGGAGTCACTCTCTCCTCAGAGTCCTCGTGGTCGTAATCCTTTACGTATTGTTCCGGTTCAGGCGTGTGATTGTCGTCCTCGGAGCTATCGGAAACAAGAGTATGAATCATATGCTAAGACAGTGGTCACGCGGACTCACAAAGACTTGTTCTCCATCGCAGACCCGCGGCCGCTGTGATTTTCGCTGACGTTTGCGCTCTTCATACTAGAAGTACGAGAAAGGGCCTGAGTATTGGGTTCGACGTCGAGTGACACAACTTTAATTTCCTGCTTGATGCGGCCTTCGATTGAGTCCAAGTCCTCGACTGGCATTCCACCCTCTTTCAGTGCAGTGAGTCGGGCCCGAGCTTTGCATTTGCTAATGTCACACTTTCTGATCTGTTGTTTCACCTCCTCAATCTGTGCATCCAGGTTCACCTGACCCACTCCTCTCACTTCTACCGTCTTATGACCCGACGCCTGTAGACCCTGACACTTGACAAGCTGAGTGGACAGGCGGCACAGGTTGCGGCACTCTTTTTGGAAGCAACTCATCCACTTGGTGACGTCGTGAGCCAGTGCGAGGTCGGCGTTATGTTCCGTGGAGACCGTCGTCACCGAATCCCCGTCACAAGGCTCGAAGTCTACAACAAGCTCCTCGCTGCAAGTCAATTTGCGGTTATAGCGTCATTCTGTATGTTGACATGAGTGACGTACCTAATGCAAGCGGAGGCGGGGTCGGTCAGGAAAGCGTATGTAGTGAACAAACCGGACGTCGCTTCAACCAATTGGTTCGCTTTCGACATTCCCTCTGATGCTGCACTCAGTGATTGCATCTCTTTGTCAATCAGGGTGAGGATGAAGTTACGTGACTTTTCCAGAGCTTCGTCATCCAGGATCTTTACAAGTTCGGGCAGGTCCAGAGCATAGAAGTGGTGCAGGTGAGCATTGGCTGCCGTCAGTGACATGATGTACTCGTTTCGTGCTTGCGTCGATTGAATTTCTGTCGCTTCTCTGTGACTCGATGTCTTCTCCTTTTTTGTCTGAAGGTCTGATAACTTGGAAAAGATGCCTGCTTTCTTCTTCTTCAACCTTTTGGTCAGGAGAGAATAAGATTTGTGCAAACAAAAGGGTTAGCGGAACACTTACTTCTCTTCCTTGTCACGTGCCTGCTTTGCTACATGTTCTTCTTCATGATAGCCGCGTCTCTGCTTGTCCAGATCAGTCATGGAATACACCAATTCTTCCTGCATCTTCCTGTGATCCAAAAAGGGTGTTTTCGGGTCAATAAGCATGACTCATGGCAAAAGTATACAGGCGTTTACAGGGCAGGATCCAAGACACAAAAGATCACTCACTTTAAATGCTGGTCCAGCGTTCGCTTAGCCACGTGACTTTTATGAGATTTCATTTCTTTCAGTTGATCGCAAAAGCCGGTCACTTGCTCGAACTCAGTCAGGCGAAACTTTGCATTCCGATCAATCTCTTCCAGGTATGTCTTCCACGCAGTGTATAGAGTCCTGAAAAGATGACGAGTCGGCCACACGTTCACTAACAGTCCGATGAATCAATCGAAAAAAACTCACCTGGTCTCGTTTTCAGTATCATTTTCGAGGGAAAAGGTTGGATACTTCTTCTGGTGGTTGCTGATTAGTTTAATCAGCGCTTGTGCATAATCTTTTTCTATGTTACATTTGATTTTGATGAAGGTGCGCAGGTCGTCGATGAGGTCAGCATCATAGCCTTGTTTGGCGTGGAGACGATGCTGTTGATCTGCGAGGATGGGTTTCAACTGGCCAGTCAGTTGACCTGACTTTGCTGCTGTCAGACTCCTGACCTCAGGCTTCGTCATGGCTCAGCAGACACAGACAGTAACCACTAACAACAATTAGCCTAAATTTTGAAAGGCAGTCACAGGATGTGAGGCGGTGGAATTTCCTCACTTCATTTTGCAGATAAAGAGAGGGAAAGGAAAGAAGCCAGAAGAGGCTTCACTTGGAACAGACACCGACTCGCAGTCAGCGCGGATGTGAGGAGCGAGCAGTCCTTTCTCACAACTGACACAAAATTGGGTCAGCCATACTCGACTCTGTGTGTGATTCACAGAGACGAGAGGAGAGAACACCTCAGCTGCGCGACCTTCGAATCGATGTCCGGGGTGGACATGCGTTCCACGTCAGGAACGGCATAAAAATCGAACCTCAGAACCCACGCTCCCCCCTTTTGTGTCTCAGTCCTCCATTCCGCCAGCCTTTCATTACTTCGCCTACTTCCAGTCGCCTTTCAACCTGCAAATTACACGTCTGCATGAGCTATAGTCCGGGTGCACAGGTTGAGCAATGACATGAACCGTCGTCAGAACGACAGTCGCACAACTTGGAGCCAAAGATCGATGGCAGTGCATGCAGCGACATCTGTCCCCACTCGTTTTGACGGCTAGCACCTGATCTCTGTCTGATCGCGGATAGCAAAGCCACTGCAATCCGTCCACACCATGTCCCGACCTGTGGTCAAACCGCTGGACCAGAAGAGGATAGTAAGTGACATTTAGAATTACGACTGTATCTGACTGATGCACGTGGACAGAGTTCGGACTTGTTTACACTGACTTACGGGTCTCTGGTATCACAACTGCTGCGTGATTACGAGAACCCGGACGACGTGAACAAGCAGTTAGAGCGGATCGGCTATAACATCGGTCTGCGTCTGATTGAGGACTATTTGGCAAAGACGAGTGCAGGTCGGTGTTACGATTTGAAAGAGGTGGCAGAGAAGCTGCAGTCAGCGTTCAAAATGTATTTGGGTACGACACCGGCAGTGACCGGCTGGTCACCTGCAAACGACGAGTTCTCCCTCATTATCGACAATAACCCCCTCACTGAATACGTCGAACTGCCTGACTCCATTCTCAACCTGCGCTACTCCAATATCTACGCCGGTGCGATCAGAGGAGCATTGGAAATGGTGCAGATCGAAGTAGTGACGTGGTTTGTTCAGGACTACCTGAAAGGAGATTCAACCACTGAGCTCAGAGTCAAGTTCGTCCGTAAACTAGAAGATGCTCTCCCTGCTGGTGAAGCATGAGTCCATTCCGTCATTTACGTCTCATCCAATAAATCCAGTGTGTGCATCTCCCCTGTTACTTATGTGGTTACCATTGTGTTACACTCCGTCCCTGTGTGATCGGACATTTTGCTTTCGTCTCTAGATTTCAACTCAGATTTTATCTAATCAGTTTCGTCGCTGTTTATTTATTCTTTTCGTGAGTCACGTATGTTCCTCGAATCTTGTGAGGTGAGAGTGTGGTAGGGAATGATGGGTAGGAATCACCACTTATCCCTTCCGACGCACTGGCTTTCAAGTGCCAGAAGGGGTACCAATTGCACGGTGACTTGGTTTTTAAGAGAAGTTACACCGAAAAAAAGTCAAATGAGATGGTAAAAAAGGAGGGCAAGTGGTGGGAATCATTGTGAGGCCGAAGCAGTGGATGAAGAAGAGACGGTCGACGGCGATGTTACTTTGCGAGAGGCACTGAAGTTGTTGACGATGACTCGAGCCTCCTTCCACTTGTTGTACTCGTCTTTGTACGGCTTCAGGGGTATCACAAAAACAGAGATGTCGTCGATCGTGGCCACCTTGTTGTCCGTCGTTCGCCAGCCTTTGCCCTTTTCCCGTTGTTTGCCGCGAGAGGCCATCACAAGATCCTGAGCTGCTGATATGAAACGGTAGCGGTATCGCTGCTCGTCGTCCACTGGGAAGTGCTTCAATGCTGTTTCCACGACTTCTGCTGCAGTCTCATTCGATGTAACATCCCACAAGCCGTCAGTTCCCATGACCAGAACGTCATTGTCTTGCACTTCCTCGTTAGAGACGTCAAAGACGCGCACTTCCGGCTGTGGCGTAAGGAATGGTTTGATGTCCACATGACTGGCCTGTGCCTTTAGCTCATGGTCTCCAAAACCTCGCGTTACACCGATCGTTGCTAAAACTCGACTCTATACAGAACAATGGTCAGTTTGGAAGATAGAAAGTGATCGGTGACTCACCCGCTTCCCTTCGCCGTAGACCAGTGGGAATTTCAAGTCTTCCGTTGTGATGGTTTTGTATGCCCAGCCGGTCATAAAGGCGTCCCTGTAAAGCATTTTCTTGCCAAGATCACGTCTGGTCGGTCGTTTGATGTACTCGAGGTGCGTGAAATCAGAGCCCAGTAGTTCAGGTTTAAGTAGACCCAAATACTTGACTCGTTCCCGCTCAGACTCTGGCGTGAAGTCGTAAGACATCGGTGTGACTTTAGACGCCCGACACATGATAGCCCGCGAGTCGCCAGCATTAGCCACGTACAGCTTTCCCAGAATGAAGAGTGAGACCAGAACTGTGCAACCACCGGGCATCCGATACACCCTCTTGTCTTCGCCGATCTGCTCGTCCATCTCCCAGAAAGCAGACTCGAGTGAGCCGATGATCAGGGAGTCAACAGTAACAAGTTTTTCGAGTCCGGGATGAAAGAGAAGGGTGAGTGCAGAATCTCGGGCCAAATTAGCATCTTGATTTATGATTATACTGCCGTTTGCTGCCCTCTTCGTACGGTTCACCTGTGTACCATCAACACTATTTGTAGCTCCCTCTTGAACCTGATCCGAGGCCAGGCAATCTTCCTCCAGTCGGTGAAGACCGAAAGTGATTAAGAGGTCAGCGATGTGCTGTAACTTATCGTGGATCGCTCTGTGCAGTGCAAGTGATGCAGCCACAGCGACTCCAGAACCAGCGTGACCGTCAAAGATGCCGAAATATGTGCACGGCAATGACTCTTCTACCATACCACGAGTCACAGTTTGGATCGGAACTGGAGATGTGACGAGATGACTGGTAACATGGTCCGTGAACTCGCTCAGAGGCAATGGTTGGGACGGAGACAAGAGATCCGTGGCGTTCAGCTGCTGCACTCCTTCGCTCACCGATGTCACAGGATCAACTGTGCGGCTTTCTATCGCTTCAACTCCATTAACAACAGCAACCTCAGCCACATCGTGACGTCCGTTTGCTGCGACACTCGTAGTGCCATTCGGAACAGCTGCTCGACCAGGAACTCTCTCCCCGGACAGATCCTTGGATACCGTGGTAACAGGCTGACGGGACGGAATGGTAGGCATCATATCAGCGACTTTGGAACTAACGACTTCCGGATGGATGACGGCACGGAGGACACTGCGGTGCACAGCAGCCTGATCCTCGTTCCGGAGCGACTTGCCAGCATTGATACACTCCGCGTACCCTGCGTTCCAGGGCAACTTTGTGATATCTCGCGGCACGATTATGGGCCGGATCGAATGGTCAGCCGTCACTTGGACTTCATCTTCTGAATTCAGCTGCAGAAACTGCGGCCGACCGTATCTGTATTTCAGGGGTGGTCCACGCTCTATTCCAACGTAACATATGTTCCGAAGAAACACGTGTCATTAGGATGACGTGGTCAAAGTATAACGAGACATACCTATGTCCGGGCTGTAAGGTCGGGAGTCACCGGGTAGAAGTCCAATACCCTGTCCGTCCAAACTACCCACTGCATTAATGAGTGCCCCTTTGAATTTCGCAAACATTGCCTTGAATCTGGGATTGCGTTCTTCGTTGGATGACTGGCGATGCTCAGGCTACTTCGACTCGGTTCTCAGCCGACTGTCACAACTTTGTAAGTAACAGGTCACTGGCTGATTAAGATGATCTGGTCATGTGGTGGTCATGAGGTCGCTTAAGGTCAGGCTGACTGCGACACGGCCAAACATGAGATGAGAGGAATGGTTGCTCGACGATGATGTTGGTGGAGACGTCAGTCTTTGTTGATCTCAGGTGCAGGGAGCAGCATGACGGAGGTGTAGCAGAGAGGAATTGGAGAAGAGGTGGTGGATCGTGGGGAGTGATTGAAATGTTGACGTCGAGTCAGATGCTGGAGACCAGAGGCCGCACTGAGCATCGTTTCCCTGTCCGTCAGTCAACACAGCGAGAGCAAGGAGCGCAGCAACCAGAGTATCGTCCGTAGACAATCACCAGCGTACCTCCCTGCTCCTAACACTCCGAATGAAGTCCTTCTAACTTGTGTAATGATTGGAATTACTTGCTTTGCTCCGTGTCATGGATCCGCCTCCGAACATCGCAACTCACGTTTCCATCATCAGGTACACAGGTTCTGAGTGTGGCATTAACGATTCACACCCGGGTAAATGTTTCCAGGAAACTCTGGTTCGTCCTGATCCAAGTAAAGCGACGAATGGCCTTTTGTGTCTCTGCAAGTATGGATCCGGAGGTCGACCTGTCACGCTGGATGCAATCTCTGCCAGCTGAAGTACGGAAAAAGCCACTGTCCAGTCTTATGATCCCCGGTGCCCACGACGCCGGTTCATACGGACTCAAGACATCTTTTGGATTTGCTCCCGATCAGAGTGACTTGGAAAGAGCGTGGTGGTTTCGGTCAGTCTGTCCTTATCGTTAAGCATAATGTAATCGTGTCTCTTGCTGCAGGTATTTTCCAAGGGTCGCACTGTCGATTGCCCGGCGCTGGACAAAGACACAGTCAGCTGACGTGACTCAGCAGCTGCTTCACGGTGTCCGGTACTTTGACTTGAGAGGTGCTCCCAAAATCTACCAGGAAGCAAAGGACGCAAAGTTCAGTGCCACCAAGTTATTCTTCGTGCATGCACTGTACGGTCCTTCTCTCACGAAGATTGCATCACGCATTAAAGATTTCCTGGACACCCATCACAAGGAATTAGTCATTCTGCACTTTCAACACTTTCATGCAGTCAACGCTGCCATCGAATCGCGATTTTTAGAAGAATTGGTCCAAGTTTTTGGATCGAAAATATGTCCGTTCAATCCTCAAACGGTGAACTCGTCTGTGGATAAGCTGATGAAGAAAGGACATCAGGTCATACTCTTCTTTCCGAGCAACAGTATGATCACAAGTGATAAGGTTTGGCCCTGCGAATATTTACCCAACCCATGGGCTGACACGACAGACGTCAAGTCCCTGCAACAGTTTCTGGATACTCAGGTTGCCAGCAGATGTCCGGATCGACTGTTCGTGACTCAGGGAGTACTGACTCCGGATCATTCTTACATAAGGACGCACTTCTTGAGCTCCCTGAGAAAGAGTCTGGCAGAACCGTGTAACAAGTTCATCAGCAACTGGGCGACCGGATTCATGGCCAGCTCATCTGGACCCAACATCATCATGACCGACTATGTCGACTGGAACAACTACGAGCTGCCCCGAAAAATTGTTCTCAAAAACTTCGAACTGTTAACGTCTGAATAAGACTTTAATTACATTTGATTTGATTGATGCCGCAGTTGACGGTAAGATAGAAAAGAAAATAGGAATGTAGGCGGAAAAGTCGCTGACGGTAAAAGGGTCAGACGACAGTGCCCTTCTTGACATTCTCGTCATACCAATCCACCATTTCATTGTGGAAGTCATCAGAAACAGCTGCCGAAGCGATGAAGGACTCGTTCATCAGGTTGGGAACAGGAAGTGGTGACACAAGTCGGACGTCCTTCAAGCACATGTGCTCACTAGCTGCAATCTCTTTTTTGGCACCCGTTTCTTGCCGGCGCCGGTGTTTCGCACTGTACTTCAAAGCGTCCGAAAACTCGAATGGTTTGCTCTCCTCGTAACTCGGTCTGCAGGTGCCGACTTCGACCACGACTCCGGTCTGAGAGTTGACCTGAGGCGACATGGGAATAGGATCAGGACGCGGTGTTTCCACATATGCCCGGGTCATGCTGATGAATGGGGACGGCGGTGGCACTTGCTCCTGTTCGAACACTTCGTTCTCCACAGACGGAGTATATGAGCGCACTTCTGGTGTCGCACTCCGAGAAACGGGAGCAGCGATCAGAGGAAGGGGTGCGGGAACGTGTTTGACGAGAGCGTGTTTGGGTTTGCGCACTGGTAGATTCGATGGTGGTGGCATCGCTTTGCTCTCCTCTGCCATCGCCAGTCGCTCCTGTTCTAGCTGACGGCAGAGCATAGTAGACGCACTGCTCGGAGTCGGAGAGGGACAGATCAGTGATTCTATTACATGTCGATTATCCTCTGGTGCTGCAGGACCAGAGTAGGCGCGGGAGCGAAAGGGCTTCGGCGTTGAGACCGGTGACGGGGACGGAGAAGGCGATGGACGGGAACATAGAGAATCACGCTGGTTATTCTGATTATTTTGTACCACGAGTGCATCAGATGAGGATGTGGTGGACACGGTGATGGCCGGGGTGCGTATCACAGAGGACCGGACGGCCTTCAAACTTATATCGACATCACGGACGGGGTTGCAGTGATTATCAGGTATGAGTCGAGCTGGAACAGCAGCAAGTGTGTCTCCATCAACAGCATCGGGAACAGATGGTTCAGAAACAGAAGCAGCAATTTGGGACGGAGTGGGTGGAAGCGGTCGTTTAGCCATGGAGTTGGGAACAGGTGGTGGCGGATTTTTTGGCAGTACTTTGTTCATCATCATATGCTGTTCATAGCCTTTGAGACCACGGAACGATGGTGCAGTTTCCGTAGTACAGACAGCGGATATGTAACTTTTGCGCCTCACGTTCTCCACACTGTTACTCCTCATCAGCTCATTTGGCGTCGGTGCTGCATGCGCGATACAAGAATCCGGCTCGTCATACACATCTGTCCCATTTGTTGGACGCGATTTTTTAAGAATTGATGTCGGTCTGGATGGAAAATAGTTTTGGGCTGGGACATGTGCCGGGGAGTCATCGCCGACGACCGGGGATAGAGGATGGATTTTGAACTCGCGGGTCACAATAGGACTGCAGGGCACCGATTGGCAGTCGTTTTCACTGGATGTGGATGTCAATTTGCCTCTTCGTTTGCGTGCAAGTCGACTACTGCCAACTGACTGTTTCGGTTCCTGGAACATAGTCATTGGCATGATGTCTGCGTGCATGTTTCCGCCGTTTCTTACATTCGATCTCAGACTAGAGTGAGCGGGAGGCGACAGGTGCTTCTCTATCGCTTGTTTTTTTATTCGGTTCTTGTTTTCCAGCTGCGTCCTGTGTTCTTCGAGCAGTTGCTTCTTGATTCGGACGAGGTCCGAGTCTAGGCGCTGCAGTTTGGCGACTGCGTCATCGTAATTGGCTTTTCGCTGCTTTTTGACTTTTTGTTTAATGTTCCGCTCATTCATCAGCTTCTTCGACGCTTCCACTATCTTCTTCTGGATCTCGAGTTGCAGTTCCAGATCAGCTAATTGCTTTTCTTCAGGAGTGGTGGGCGAAGTCAGGAGTTTGTCGTTCAAACTGAATTCGGTCCGGACCTTGCGTCGAATCACGGGCCGTGGCTCATTCGGATGCAGAGGAGTTTCACGCGGCAAGACTCCGGTAATCGCCTGCAAGCGGACACATGAGATGAGTCACGGGACAAGAGAAAAGAGGGAGCAATTAGGAGGAAAGTGGGTGATTATGAAGGTGACTGGACTGGAAACGAGTGAAAGGAGAGACGGTTTCTTGTCACACTCACCGCTTCCTGCAGACACATCTCTTTCAGTTCAGCCAGTTTCTCGGCCAGTCGTGCATTTAGCGTTTCTTTTCTAGCTCTCAGTACTTCACACATCTCACGTCGTTCTTCTTCTCCGTGGCTCTCGTTTTCGTCGGCAAAGTGATCGCCGGAGCTGATGGGCAGGCTGTAGCAGCTGATGCTGCGCCTCACCTGTCCTCCTGATCCCGTCGTCACCTTCATGCCTGCCGTTGTCATGATCACGGCCTGAGAGATGCGCGGATCAGGAGACGCTGAGTCGGATGGGTGGAGAAGATGAGGGGATCAACAGGTCGACATGAACGAGGAGGTGTTACGTGGTCGTCATTTCCATGGACTCAAGTGAACGGCCGGCTGATCAGACAGGAGGCAGCAGCGGCTTCTTCCCTCCTTTCTGCTTGCCTTTCTCTCTTGTTCCCTCCTGCCCTCTCTTCCCCCGCAACCGTCAGCCTTATGCACCCTCCCGATCTGTCCTCACTTGATTCACACAGTCCATGTTTGCCACCCTGATGAATGTTACGCATTCATTAAGCGATGCATGAGACAAAAGAGTGCACAGGCTCCGTCTTGCCCATTATCTGTGGATCTTTAATTAATTTCCAGGTCCCGCAGTCGCACAATAGGAAAGCACGATTGCAGTCACTTTATTAAGTAGTCTTTGCGCGCAGCGTCCGGTCATTAGGAGCTGATTAGTAGCGGAGGGGTGCAGTCGAGAATAAGAGATGTATAAAGATGTGGGAGTGCAGGACGGATGGTCATCAGAATTCTGCCGATGTTGTCCGTACGGGAATGAGCGCACGGGAAAGAACGAGAAGAAGGGGCACAAGAATGCGACACTGACAGCAAACAGGGACAGCTGTCTAATGACGTATCCGGGGACGTCGTCTGGGGCACTTGTTCCCCAACGATCACGTCATCAGGCTTCTACTGACCGGCCTCTCCAATTAGCAGGGCAGATGGGAAGCGTCGTCCGGGGAGAACGTGAGGGTCAGAGACTGACTTATGAACGAACTGCAGATTGGAGGCAGGAGGACGGAGGCACACAAAGCAGACCCGACACTCCATTTGTCCGACCGTTGTCGTCCAAAACGAGCCGTACTTATGGCCCTCAGGACTCCACAACTGGCATCGACAATGGTTCCGTCGATGTGCCAGCGCTCATGGTGATGATAGGATCTGTTTTAAATTCGTGCATCAGATATCCGGAGTCCGATGCTGAATAAACAGCAGAATGCGCACTTTGCGCGCATCGAGAAACGGCTTTTCTTTTTGCCTCGCAACCATTTGCTGTCCTCCAGCAATGAGAGGCATTCGCCGCAGCCTGTGCGGACAGAGGTTTGCCTTTTGGGAAAGCTGATCATGTACTTCTGCGATTCGATCATTCAGAAAGATTGCTAGCACTCGATGCACGAGAGGAGGCGGAGCGGCAGGCAAAACTCTGCTCTGGTCTCCGGATCCGAGAACAAGTACTGCCTGATCCGGAACGGACTCTCGGTCCCGAGACGGCGACGCCTCCATGTTCTAGACATCCTTTCAACTGACTCAGTTGTGGCTCTGAGCTTAAAGAGCTTTGGTGAGCATTTGTCGTAGCGGCACACTATGAGTAAGAGACTGGGCGGTGTAACGGGTTCAGGTAGCAGGACTACCACACAGTCACCCGCTCCGACATCACTACCGCCCATCCACCAAACTCTTACCTTACCTTACAACTTGGCCGATTCCGAAGAATCAGTGTGAGGAAGAAGAGACAAGAAATCTTTATTCTTGGAATTCTTGCCCGTGATAGGGAATGCTGGGGCAGGAAGGAGAGGACAGAGGGACTGTAGTTGCATCGGTGCCCAGTCTTATGGTGCCTTCCCATGCCTCGCAAATCGATTGACATGGTCGTCTGTCTGACAGGAGGATTGAAGGTCCGAGGGGTGAGGATCGTGGAGATGGTCGTGCGAGATGAGGGTAGGCGTGAGGAAGAGTCAGGGGCAGCAGCCGGTGGACCGTTAACGCCATCATCATCCCCACTAACTAACTTTGTTTCCATCTCTCGACTTTGATTTGTTCTGTCGCCTTCTGCTGCTCCTCCGTCGGCGCCGGTTGATTAATTGCTCGGCTCCCGAAGTGACAGCCTCCCGGAACAGAATAAAGGGATCAGGAAGTTTTCCCTGACTTGTCTCTCGACGAAAGGAATGCCAGTCTGTTACACAATTTCTCGCCCTATTCTATCTGATTCACGAATGGGTGAGCAATAAGTCCCGACGTCTCACTTCTTGCCTCGTGTTACAGGATTTTCGTGTCTGTCTGTGTCTCTGTCTGTGTATTCTGGGTCCTGATTTGAGCAGCTGTGATGATTCACTCGTCTTGCCACCACCATGCTCACGAGACAGGGATCAGATACAGGACTGAATTGCAGGACTCTGGATCCCTAAAGCATCTCTCACTAATCACCTGCCATCTCTGCTTCTATCTCACCTCATGTTCGCGTGTACCTCTTTCTCCAATCAGCTGGACACGAGAACTGCGGATGATTGGTCACGAAACACCCGCTCCCGATACGCAGCACACCCACTGCCTCCCACCAGTCTTCTCCTCCATCCGGAGCATGTCTTTCACCGGTGACGACAGCAGGAGGCGGCAGTCAGAATCGAGGATCCGCTGCTTGGAGTCGCGTGTCAAAAATAGATCAAAATCACGTCCACGACAGCCTGACTCTCCTCCTCCCTCCTTATCATCGCAGTTTCGCTGACTCTTCTTTTTCGGAATAACAAATCACGGGTTAGGCAGGAGAAAGGGTAATAAATGTCTAGAAAAAGAGGCAGTAGCACAGAAGCAAGAATAACAAATGGACATCAAGTCGTAATGGAATTCCTGTGTATCACTCATTCTCTGTCTTTTTGGTGATTGTCATTAATTCCGAGCTGTTCATTTTTGGTCCTTTCTTTGGCATCGATCCTGCGGCCGAACATGTCCTTCGGTCCAATGCACCATTCCTTATTTCACAGGATATGCATGCGTGCAGCGTTAGCGACTAAAGTGCCGAACAAAAGGCAAAGGATCGCAGACAACATGTTCGATCCTCTCCTAGGTCTCATCCATCTTCGCCAATGAGAACTTATCATGCGGTTGATCACTGGTGTGCAAAGTCATCGCACAGAGGAAAGGTCTCTCTGGTGGCGCGTACACGCATCACTGCTTTCGCCGCAATTGACAAACGGTATCCCGCTTGCAATCGGTCACTCTGCCAACTTTTAACCCTTGCATCCCGCTCTTTCATTAGCATCCTGAACCGTCATGTGGATGATACAGCGTGGACCGCATCTCAGCAGTATATGTCGGACAGCTTTTGTGTTGAAAGCGATCACAGGTCAGTGTGACGATGAAGTCTGCGTCACGCGATGAGCTTGTACAGCATTTGTGCTGACTTGGCTTCCAACATGACAATAGGATGCGGCTTTTGATGCCTCAAATTAACTTTTTATGCTGATGTGCGACAGCAAAGCGCACAATAAGACGTCAGGATGCGTCGTCAGTGGCCAGTACTATCGATCGGCAGGAGTTGTGGAAGGGTACACATGTAACACATGTTTTAGGAGAAGCGTGACGCCATGCAGAAAGGAATGACATAGCAGATGACCAGACATCCATTTGCAAGTCAGGAGCGACCTGTTTGCCGCCAGTGAAGGAAGCAGGTGCTACTGCATGAGAAATGGCTCTTTGATCGTCCCCTCCATTTCGTTCCGAGGATTCAATCGCAGCCCTTCACTCAGGCGATCTGTTCGATTGCCTTCCCCGATCGCGGCCGCACATCCAAGTCCTCAATCAGGAATAATACTCCTTCTGCTGAACTCCCTGACGACGTGTCGCTTCACCAGACCATGGGTCGAGAATCGACGGCACAGCATGCAGCGCAAACACCACCAAATCCCCCTATTTCATCTTTTTCGGACGACTATCCCTTCCGATTCATTGGCTGGCAAGCCATTGCCCAGCATAGACAGCAAGCACTCTGTTACTCACAAAAGACTGCAACTGACTCTTCCTACCCTCTATCCTTCAAAAGCACGACTGCCTTTTTCAATGGAATCGCGCGCTCGAACTGGCAGCCGCTACCCTTTTGCACCTATTCGTTCATCCAAACGAAAGATCCGTGTCTTGACTAGCATCAAATTAGTTAGCATGAATGAGAGGGGTGATGGTGATGGGGATTGAAACGTCCGGTGGCTAAGTTTGAGCAATTTACTGTTTTTTGCGTGTTTGCAAAGCAAATGCCTCTTTCAGGCCAGCTTACAGATAGATGTTGCGTTTGAAAGACAAGAATCCTCTGCTCCCGCCATAAAAACTTTGCCACTCCCGGAGCACACGCATAGCTGCATGATGCCCGGATATGTTTTGCCTCTTTTGGTCGGGAATATCGTCCTCACCTCCTCCATCATGATGAACGGAGCATTCAGCGTAACCTGCAAACAAAAGAAACGAATGGTCAATCGTGTGACGACATAGCGATGAGAAAAGAGATAGTGACCCGATCAGACTTGGAATGGACTCTCAAATCTCCGTGTGCGTGCAGAAGCATGGATCCAGTATCGGCTCGAATGTGAACTCCCATTGGACCCAGAAGTCGCGTCGATCGGGTCAAGGACTCGATGCGTAGACCATTGCGATGTCCGTTCTCAGCACCAATTAGGGATGTGAGGGAAGGTGTTTGGATGGAAGTATTGAAGACAAGAAGCGCAGGACCAGAGGCACAAACGCTGGTCGAAGTAATGAGATGTTTGTGATCTTGTGCGAGGACTAATAGGTGATCGCTGGGATCGCGTACAACGAGCTGATCAGTCGTCATGACCACACGATCGGGTGTGAGGAGGATTTGACTGTCGCCGGATCGGAGGAGGATTCCCCGGGGCGAGAAGAGCGTCAGAACGTCTGTCTGTGAGGGCGATAAGAGGGAAGCATTACGCTGCCAGCTGTGATTATGGTGGTCGTCGGTGTGGCATACCTCACCCGCAGTCACTCCATTTGCATACACCTTTCCTCCCACCACCACCACTCCTGCCCCGGAGCTCAGCCATTCTGTTCCGGCCGTCACACCAGCGATCCCTTCCTGTGAGAGATGCACATGCCAAAATAGCAGGGTAGAGAAAGAGAGACTCCGTGCTGAGTAGAAGGGCCTGATGTTTTGGTGAACATGCTTTCACGCCTCTAGTCCCGCACACCTCATGAGATAGGGTTCCGGTAGCAGACAACAATGTGACCTGACAGTTGATTGTTCCTTTAAAAATCATCTCCTACTGCTTTCCATGATGGCAAGCATATGACTTCCATACACACTACTCTGCATTTCTCGCCTTTTACACTTGGATACGTCAGTTAGGCAAATCATACGACTGTCAAAACGGGAAGCAAACATTATCTAACTTTCGCTTTCACTACAACTGATTTGAATAGGAAATCAGAGAAGCGGGGTGTACACAGACTGGAGTATGGTATGGCTGCACCATGTCCCACATCCCAAATGCCGAAAACTGATCCATGAAGCGCATAAGGATTATTTTTTTTTGTCTCTGCTAGAAGCTGGAGGCAGGCAAGGATTATGTGGAAGGGCAGGGAGAAGAGCGAAAGGAGAGAAAAGGAAGCACATACCGATGAAGCGTTGACAAGGCTCAAGATCCAAATGGTGAGAGCAGTGTTGACGGAAAACGATAACACTGAGAAAGAGGATGAGGGTGTAGAGGAGGAATCGCCGCCATCCGTCCATCCCCAGTCCCTGGACTTGCAGCGGAAGAGACTGACCGTCTGCTTCGAGTGATGCAACGG
>CATOPV010000018.1:0-21173 GCA_951802165.1 Adalia decempunctata
TTTTCCTTCTTCTTCTTCTTCGTGTATTGTGGTGACATGGGAAGTACATGTGTGTCACTAGGGGGACTCGATAAGGGGATTAGAATGTCGTGTCTTCTTTCCAATAAAGAAAGCCTCTCTCCTCTCGTTGCCAGCTGTCTTTTCCTGCCTCTCTTCCTTTGCTCCAGCGACTCTCCATTGAACTGCGGTCTACAGGTGTGACAACAGCTATGTCACCCGGGCTTCCTTCTCTCCTTTCTTCGCCAATCCATGTCCAAAAGTTCTTTATGACTAGTTTCTCTTGTTGTGAGTGGTATTTTTCTTCTTTGCGTTGTGTCCGCGTGTGTGTGTGTGTGTGTGCCGCTCGCTGAAAATGATGAAACGGATGAAATATTTCTCTCTGCTCCAGAACTCCTGTTTTCGCGGTCCAGTTGCTATCCTATTAGGTCTTGTCTGTGTGTCCGTCTATGTGACGATGAGTGAAAGTGCGCTCAAAAGAATTTCTTTCTTTTTCTTCATCTCCTTTCTGGGAAGTCGGCTCACGTCTCTCCCCCAGGCCTTGAAGATGAAGATCACAGACTCTGGTGATCAGGATCTGTCCTCTCCTTTCCTCATCTTGTCGGAGATGTGGTCAGCAGCGGAAGGATCAGCGGTTCTGCCGTTCCTGAGCCGATAATTGACCGTCTTCTGGACTGCTGGTGATTGCGGACCGGACCTGGTGACGATGGAGCTTGAAGTCGGCGGCGGCGCCGGCGTCTGTTGTTCTCTCCTCTTCCAGATAAGCGGATCGCGTTTCCTGGCCTCGGGATCGGTGTTGTATCCCAGCAGAAAGTCGGTCAGGGCATCTCCGTCGTCTTCTTCCAGGAATGACTTGTACTCCTTCCCGCCACCTCCACCCACGCTCTTCACACTCCAACTGCCGTCGTAGCCGAAAGCCTCTGGACTCATGTCCCAGTCTGGAATCACGCTGACATCGTTCTCATTGGGATCCGAATAGTGATACGATCCGATGTGGGGAATGGAGTTGCTTTCCAGGGAAGGATACCCACGATAGAAGAAACCGGGTGCGTACCAGGATTCCACTTTGTCTCGAAGAGGTTTACTCAGTGCGTAAAATCGCGTGTCCTCGAGTCTCGGTCGGAAGATGTCGGGATGAAGACTCGACAAGTCAAGAAGCCTCAGAGGATCCTGTGCAATCCCGCCCTGGACAGGGTTTTCACGCACTTCCGACTCCTTCCTGTCGTCAGTGTGTTTGGGTGCCAGTGAACTCTTGTGTCCTGATGCAGGAAAGGTAAACGCCGGTGAGGAGAACGGGGCAAAGGGTAACGTAGGCGGGCTCTTCTTCTTTCCACACACGATGCTCTGACCCCTGTCTCCTGATCGGCCATTGAGGGAGCGAGCGTTTGTTTGACGCTCGGTAGCGGAATGGCCAGACAGGCATCCTTAATGATCGGGGCCTGTAGCGCTGATGGTAGGATGAAATGGAAGGAGAGTAGGGGAACGTGGGCCGTCTGAGGGTCCAGCAGGGAGTTCTGGAGATCTTGTGCCGCCTTTTCGCGAGGCGAGGGCTGCGTTTGTCGATCGGCTGCAGCCAAGAGTATCAATACCTGGAGCAGGATGAACTGCAGGCTGGCGTTCGTCGATAAGGAAAGCATCTTGTCTTCTCTGTTTACTTGTTTGTGTGCTGGAATTCCGGCGTATCGCCCGTAATTGGGTGTCCTAAGAATTTTCTATTTTCGTCTGGACCTGTGGGCAATGGAAGCAGAGCTGGTATCACGAAAGTAGTCAAAGTGCTCACTGGTACTGGTACTGTAAACTGCTGGAAGGGCGAGTGTCAGACCTTTGCGCGACTGCGACAGGAGGAGAGGGAGACGGTGACTGCTCTGGAGTGGGAGAAAGAGTACATGGACACCTTTTGAGAACGGAATGCTCACTCCAAGGAAACACGATATGCAAGCGACCGAACAGCAGAAAAACATCCAAAAAGTGCAAAAAAAGTGGAAAAGAGTGGGCTCGAGATCCGATTTCCCAGCTATTTACCTGATTGAACTTGTTTTTTGGTGCCGAGCTGAGAGCTCTGGTTCGCTACCTCTTGAAGCTTTTGGAGATAGAGGGTCGTGTGAAGGGCGTAAGAGAATGCGACAAATGGCTGTGGAGGAGAGGAGCAGTAGCTTTTGAACTACGTTCTAAATTAACGAGAGCGTGATCCGTGAGAAAGAATCTCTGATCAGGGAATTCTAGCGACGTTCTCGCGTTAACGAGTTTTCGCTGTTTCAGCCAGCGTTTTCAAATCCTCAAAGGAACGGAAAGAACATACTCGACTTTTGCCGGTTTGTAGGTCGCGCGACCACCGCACGATGCGAAGACCAGAGAGGATGGCGTGCGCGATGAAGACGTCGGCGTGTGGGAAGAAGAACTGGACCTCGTTCTCACACCCGATCACTACTTTATATGAATGGAGAAGTGGACTGCTGATATAAAGCGGACGCCTGTCCCTCCTCTGAATGGGCAGTCGGCTGTTCCCCGAGAAATGTGTTGTGTTGCTCTTTGCGCGCGTCCCCTCTGACGGGCGGCAAGGAACTCGACGTCCGCCTCATCAACCAAGTGTGCGCAGCCAATCTCTTCCCTCCTCCGCCTCCTCCTTGTTCCCATGATCACTGTGACAGTAACACGCTCTTTCCATTCCACCTGCCCTCCTCTGTCTTCCTCATCAATTAACGTGAACAGGCAGCCGAAAAAATTGCCAGCACTGGCGGGGGAAGGCGGCACACTACCGTCACAACTGCATGTCAACAGGAACACAAAGTAGGAATTTGTTCGCGCTTCCGACGCAATTCCACGCAACCCGGTGGCGTAGGTCTTCCAGACATAAAATATAATAATAAATCAACGTCACGAGCCAAAAAAAATGGTTCATATGTTCATGTGGGACAGGAGCACAAAGCCAGGCCGCGTCTCTGAGGCCGTAAAAGTGGTCCATCAACTGACAGCTATAGGCGGGAATGACGTCAGAACAAAAGTGAAAGTCCAGCATGCGAGGTGACGAGTTTAGAACAACGTGTGACAGGCGAGGATGCAAATCTCGGTTCAACCGTTCCAGAAGCAGACTCCCTTTCCTCGCACTCTTGTTCTCTCCTGTGCACTCGACCTCTCACGCGATGTCAGGCTGAACAAGTCATTCATAAAAGTAGCAGAGAACTCACTCTCTCTCTCTCTCTCTCTCTGCCGAAAAGACGGGAGAGCAGAACAAATGCTACGAGTTTCGTGCAAGCCGTGGCTTCTGGAGAGGACGTGTGTTAGCCGACGGCGCCGAACCTTTTGCCGTACTTTCCTGCTCACGCGTGAGTGACTAGCGTGCCGTGAGCAGTTCTAATTGGCCCCATTTCCTGTCCTCCTTCCTCGCGTCTTCACACAAGCTCATGCAGCAACAGACACGATGAATAAGTGATGGTCGTACAGGTAAACAAGGGGCTAATGACGACGATGACGACCTCGTCAGCAAAAGAGACATCCAGCAGTGAACGTAGATCACAGGTACAAAGAACTCGTGCAGTAAAGCAAACACACTCAAATCCGAGCACACGCGCTTTCACGAAAGGAAATCGAGGATCTGGCATTTGAAGGAGCTCTCGCTTCTCACCTCTCTGCACAAAAGTGCAAGCCCAGCTTCAAAAATGGGGCGCACAGGGAAGTGTGACGGAGTGCCTGCCCAAACCGGCTGAACCATCGATCAGGACTGCCCTCAAAAATAGCTGCCTCATCGACGCTCCAGATCAGTAACTTTTCCTATCAGGCAAAAACCGACGAACTTCTCGAAAAAAAAAACAAGAAGAGAAAAGAAGTGTGGCGACGGTGATTCATTGGGAGAGACAGGTGTAATCACTACCTCTGAAGTACACCGGGGGGGGGAGAGAAGCAGGCTTCGATGATCATGACTCTCTGGCATCAGAAATAACTGCACAGATTAGGTGCCAGCCATAAGTGGGTATGACGCCGGAAAGGTAGTTCGAGAGTCCGGAGGCGTGGGACGACGACGTGATGAAGACTGGCACGAATCTCGCAATCATCCGTTTTACACTTTTTATTTCTGATGAATCCAGCGTAACCAACTCTGCTGCCTGAACAAGAAGAAGTCAATAATTTTTACACTGCTGAAAAGTTGAACAAAGACAGACGGACTTTGTTTTTTCTCGCTTCTCCCTCACACGGCTGTTTGTAGCGTCGATCGATTTTGGGGGACAGATTCGATAACAAGTCTATAAATAAAAGAACATACGTTTTTCTCCCTCTCACATGCTGATGTAGAGGCGGATACACACAATAAATCGTGATCACGAAGGGTCCGTCCGACAAAAGGGACGATGTCTCGTGTTTGGGCACGAGGATCTGCTGCGTGATGTTGCGACGCAGGCTGTCGCTGACGCTGCAACGTTGTAACCGACGCACGCGGACTCCTCTTCTACATCCTCCTCATCTAATCGAGCTGCAATGAAAGCCTGTTGACCCTCTCACGGTGCACCAATTGTTCCCTCCTTTTCTTGTCCAATAATGAAAAAAAAGAAATTTCTGGCAATCGTGTGCAGGCACTGGAAGTCGGGGGAGGCTCATGCTGGTATTCTCTTGTCTCTAACACCTGCTCCCACACAATCACCTGCCGATGGACACGTGAAAGCCATCGTCATTGCTACTGACATTCCTCTCACATCTCCATCAAATGCAGAGTGTCAGGCAAAGCAGTCCCCAACTCTCTCCTCACAAAGAGCCAGGGGAACAGCGTTTCCGCATTTCGCAATCCTCAGAAGGGCAGAGAAGCTGGTCGAAACAGCAGGCGCTGCCAAATCAGGATCCCATGCGGAAAAAATCTAAATGTGGCACCTGGACCTCATTAGCTGTCCGTGTTGTGCTACAATTACGGATCAGGAGACCTTTGATCAATCGGGTGACTGGAGTCCGCATTCCTGATCTCATGAATAGGAATGGCTGGACAATCGGACTGCACGCGAACATGGACGAACGCACGACCGTTTACCATCCGCTCCGAATCACAATGATCTGACGCAGCAAGAACACGCGTACAACGCCATCAAATACAGGAGAAAAGAATGGTACACCGATCAAAAGGATCTGAAAGAGCGTAAGCGTCCGTATCTGCTCCAAGGTTCGGGTGATGAACAATCCTACTCAAAGAAGAACAAGCACTCGGACGGATCTTTCTGACGAGCGGCAGCAGCAGCGACAAGAACAGCAGGTGCAGTACTTACCGAATGCGGAAAGGGGTACCTCACCTGATGCGATGATGACTACTGCTGCTGTTTCTGCTGAGTTTCGCGTTTCTCGTCGCGTCCTTACGATCCGACAAATCGGTCACATCAGGATCCTCATTGTCCCGACGGGACTTACGACAGGACGAGCCTTTTGCTGCAATTTCTCCTGACGTCAGACATGCAGACGGTGGGCACAATTGCTGAACCAGGATCAGTAATCCTGTAGTCGCCAATTCGAACTCGTCTAATGACACCGAAAGTAGAGACATGGAAAAGGGAAGGGAGGACTCGGGAGAGGGAAAGCGTACCAACTGCACCGTACCAGGACACCAGATGCGTAGGATTAGAATGATGGTCTTTGGGTCCAAGAAAAGAACGAGAAATGCGGAGCTACTGGATCATGGCTTCAGCTCATTTCCCTGTCCTTTTTTTTGTTGTCGTTAGGAAACAAGCAAACCGATATCCTCTCTTTGGCTTCGAGTTCCTTTTAATGATTCTCTTCTTTCTCATCTCTTCTGGAAGCAGATCTCTCTTTCACTTTCTGGCTTTCATTCTTTCCGTCTTCCTTTCTTTCGTTTGTGTTTATGTCTGTGTTTCCGAGTGAGCGTCGTATTGTGAATACCGGTGGACGAAGCCAGTGAATGTCGGGCAGTGGGACGGACAGTAGGACTCTGAAAATACTGGTGGGCGTGAAGAGCAGATCGTGCGGGCGGACATCGACTCATGACTTCTGGTCCTGCATCGACATGAGACCGGCTTTGTCATTGTACTGCTTCTTCTGCCAGTCAGAGAGTGCCGTCCACTGCTTCGCCAAGTCTGACAGCATCTGGCCCGGCTTTGTCGCATGTTGTTCCGTCACGAACAAGTTCCAGCCGGACACGCGCTTCCGTCCACTGCTGCTCACCGCCAAACTCTTCTTCGACACCAGCCTGTTGTGCGAGGCGATAAAAAATGGAAAGAAGCAGGGAAAAAATTAATTAATGGTCAGTCAATCGAAGAGAATGATGTACAAGGCGCGCGGTGATCATTGTTGTCACTCTCCGTGCCGTTTGCATCAGCCGGCAGACTGTGAGAGACGTGCGGACGAGCACGTCATTTGGATCGCGACAGTCGTTAAATACCTCATGACGTCGGCCAGGACTACCGTCTGCTTCAACTGGGCCTTGTACTCTTTCATTTGGTCCTTGTACTCGTCCGCTGCTCCTTTACGCTGTTGCTCCAGTCGTTGGCGCACCGAGTCGTCCACCGTCTTCCACTCGTTGGACACCGTCTTCTGTGTGTCCTTCCATTTCGTGCTCGGATCCTTTTGCTTCAGCTGCTCGTGGCGCATGAGAGCATAGAGGGTGTACGCGGTGGCAGGTCGCGTCGGTTTGACGGGCAAAGCCGTCAGGGCGATCGGAGCGGGCGGCGCTTTTGTTGTCGGTCGCCGCTCGCGCCCCAAACTCCCGCTTTGTGCACTCGTGCCGGCCAGCTTCCGGCTCAGCAGCGAATTGACCATGATGCACGGCCGACTCATGAGCGCCGGATTCATGGTTAAAAGGCAAAGAACTGGTGATCGAAGGATGAGGGTCGAGCAGAGGGAAAACAAGGGACTCGGGCAGCGGCGGCACACGAGAGCATTGGGAGCGCCGTCTGTCGCAACTTTTTCCCGTCGACTGCCAATAGGCTCCACGGCTCCTTTCACTCTTTTCGTTTGACCTCCGCCATCCGATGCAGCAGCCACAGCTGCCCGCTCGGACTGGATTTTAATGGTGAACGATGTCAAGAAAAATAAGGTGAAAAAACGGGAAGAAAAAATTCACAAGAGCAGCAAGTATGGGTACAGGTATTAAATCATGACGTGAATTCGCTGCTCGCGTCTCTCCCTCTTTCGCCCTGTCGCAGCCAAATTTGTGTACCTCATGTTTTCCATGTGTTCATCGCTCCTGAGCTTCGTGTGCATGTCTGTGTATGTATGTGGGTGTGTGTATTTGTGGCTGCGGGATGTGAGCGCCGAGTGTGGGTGCTTGGTTCGAGTAACAAGGTGCCGATCAGCCGGTCATGGCGTACAGTCGCGTCCACTCTTTCGCCGTGTTGATGGCCATGGCCTCGTTTATCTTCCACTGCTCCGCCACGTCATTGGCCAGAGGGTCATCTGGATTGGGAGCCGACAGGAGGGGCCTGAATGGACAACAGGACTGTTCGGATCTGCAGCGCCGGACTCCACTTGTCTGCAGGTGATACGCGAGACCGAAAATAATTATTGTTACTGATTACAAGGATAAATGGTGAACGAACCCTTCAGGATGTCCAGACAAATTCGTCCCAATTTGTCGATGTTCGGGTGGTAGATCTTCGTCATGAATCGGACTTTGGGAGCAGACATGGGGTACTCCTCCGGCAGGAACAGCTCCAACTTGAACACGCCTCCATCAAACGGCGACTATCTCGTGTCGTGCATCGACGCAATCATGGGACAGACATGTGGCCGTGAGGAAAGGATGAGAAAGGAGACAGGTGTCAGCGGGTGTGCAAACAGAAAAGGCCGATGTACGAGACAACGACCTGACAGACTCACGCCCTCTGGTCCCGCGACCACGACGTGGAAGTACCGGGCATTGCTCTCGTCCGGGATGGCAGAAATGCCGGGCACCGGTTCAGCCATCAGCCGCTGTGTCTCCTGTTGATTGGGAAGGAAGGAAGAGGACATGAGTCAGTGACAAGGAGAGACAGACAGGATCTGAGGGAGGAAGGTGAGCAGCGGCACAGTCATGTAAACACCGACCTTAATGATGCGACGCGGCAGACCTGCCATTGCTCCACTCCTTTCTGTCTGTCTTCCTGATGGATCACTGCTTTTGGTTTCCTGCACGGTGACTGTCCGCTTGGCCTGAGATCGTGGACAAGGGAGATGAGAGGGACGAGAGATCGGGGGATCGGCTGACGGCTGGAGAAGCTGATGCTGATGCTGTCAGATGTCGCTGTCGCCGTCGACCCCAGCGTCTGCTCGCTCTCTCTGCCTGCCTGCTGGCAAAAGCAGGCAAACAACAACAAAACAGCCTTCACTCAGGCACCCGACTCGCCTACTTCCTGGCCTCCTGGCTCCGCATTTGGACCTCACTTGCTCTCTCAAACTCTCTCAGTGACCAGATGACTCCTGCCCTCTGACCTGATCGTGCTCCAGTGTACAGGGTGAGTACGATTGTTGAATAATGAATTTTCTGAATTGCTGATCAGCAGCTCTTCCCATCGCTCTTTCATCAGGCATCGTGGCATCAACAAACAACCTGTCCCTCAAAATACAAACACACACTGTTCTCTTACGCGATGATGCCTGATAAAAGACTAAGCCTGAGGCACAGCATTTCCAGACTGAACAGCACGCTGATCCAGCCGTGAACTCAAGAAGCGAGCAAACCCCGAAAGGCTGCCGATCACCCTGAACCCGGACTACGACCGCTGCACTCTCTCTCTCTCTCTCTCCCTTTCTCTCCTCTTTACCTTCATCACCAAATCAATCTCCTGATTCAGACAAGTTGCTGTGGCTGCCACAACTACAGAAAAGACCTGCGACTCGGATAAGGAGGCGGGAGTTTCTGTGATAGCAGCAGCAGCGGCAGCGGCAACGACGGCGGCAGCGACTCAATCACTCACTCAGGACGTGCAGTCAGAAAGTGGTGGCAGTGATTGACTCATCCTTTCGCCTTGAAGCTGAAAGCACGTCTTTAGCTCTCCGGCCCGAAAACAGGATCTCCTGATCAAGACTTGTCACCTGCTCTCTCCCTCTCTGCCGGTTGGTACCGAAAAGAGGACTCTAACGACTGTCGTTTTCATCGTCGTTAGCCTGAAAGTCGTTGTGCAACCGGCTTTCCATCCACGCATCTACACGAATACCATTACACCTCCTGCTGCTGCTGTTGTGCTGCAGCCACAACTCACGACTCTTTTTTGTTCGCGTAACTTAATTTTCGTGCTCGCCTGCAACGACGCGCATCCTGGTCTACTTCTACTCCTCGTTTCCCTGCCGAGTGCATGATCGGCATGACTGCCCTGAATCACGAGTTCGTGGAACAACCGGACCTCATCCTCTCCTCCTCACCCCCGCCTCAAAGTCAGCATCATGTGATCTCGACTCCCGTCTCCACTCGCAAGCACAAGAACTCCGAAGACAACGATACCGGTTCCCATCATGACGAGGACTTTTCCCGAGTGCAACAGCTGGTCCGAGACCATGACCTGCTGCACCTCAAGAAGGAGGTGCGCTTCAATGACTGGCCCGTCGGTCATGCCATTCGATCCAATCTGTGGATCGAGTTGTGCGCCCTGCACGCGACCGGATGTCCGGACGAAGCCGTCAACCACATCAAACGCGGGATCCCGCTCTCCCCGTCCCAGGGACTCATCGAGAAGACACCCGTCGTCTCCTCCAGTCACAACCATGGGAAAGAAGGGACGGAGGCGAAGAAGCTGCCGTCTTTCATCGACGTGACCTACTGCCGCTTCTACCACCTGAACGCGGAAGGACAAAAGTCGATCGAAAAGATCATCTGGTCGCTGGCTCGTGATCACCCGGAGATGACGTTTTGTCCCCTTATATACCCCATGACTGCTCTCTTCCTGCACTACATGACTCCGCTGACCGCCTTCAACTGCATCTCCCGTCTGATCCGGGCAAACAGTCCGACCAGCAGCAGTTCGTCCCAAGTCTCGCGGCAAAAGTCAAACAGCGGATCCACACACTCGCTGGCCGTCAATCGAAAGACGGCGAGCAGCAAAAGCCTGGCAAAAGGCGGAGGATCGGACGCGTGTATCGTCCGCTCCCTCCTTCCCAAATCCAAAGGACAGATTTCAAAGGACGCTTACGTCCTCATCAAGTTATCAAATTCCTTTTACGTGTCCTTCTGGCCTCAGCGTGGATTGATCCGCAAGCAGCGGGAAATGCTGTCCAAGAAGAACGACATCGACCCAGCGATCCTGGAGTGGCTCAAGTGGATCTTCATCGGCCTACCCTTTCCTCATGTCGTCCGCATCATGGACTGCTTCCTCGTCGAGGGATTCAAGTTCTTGCTCCGGATTGGACTTGCACTCCTCCTTCTCTACAAGCGGTCAGAGCATCAGCAGGACAACTTGACCCTGGATCAGATGATTGCCTTCTGTGAGAAGATCTCCGTTACACCGAATCAACTGATTCACTTGGCCTGCTCTCTGTCCCGTCTGACATCGTCCAAGATCCTCAAACAATACAAAAAGGCGGAAGACGTGGTCCGCCGAAACCCGGATATGTCCGGACTGACGCCGCAACCCAGTCCTGCGGCAATCAGAAGGGGAGACATGATCAAGTCCGTGGACGTGCAGATCAGTTCACGTGTCGCTCCACGCACCCTTCGATCCAGCATCATTGACTGGTGAGTGATTGATGCACCTGCTTCTCTCCTTCCTCCTGTTGCTACATCTACAGCTCATCTCTTTTGTGCGGGAGATTTCATTGTTTCAGCGCACACCACTACAGCTATGACAGCACCTTTAACCGCTTGTTCATGCGGCAGATAACCAATATTTGCTTGTACACCAGGTACTTATTGGACATGCTGTGGGAATGGATTCCGGACCGGATCGCCGTCAAAGAGCCGGTCATCGCGTTCTCCACGAACGAGGACGGCTGCTCCCTCAGGACACTCTTCTCAAAGACTGACTCGTATGAGCCGACGATCCTCCTGATCAAGACTCAGGACGGAGACGCATTCGGAGCCTATTGTTCCGAGTCCTGGGCCACAAGGTTGCAACGTGACTCCGGCCACTACTTTGGAACAGGAGAGACGTTTCTCTTCTCCCTTCGACCGAAGGTCGTCCGCTATTCATGGAGCGAGTCGATCGGAGAGAAGAGACATTCCATTAGTCACTCCTCACAACTGTTCATGACAGCGACTGCGACACATGTGATTGTGGGATCGGGAAACGGGTCCGGCATCTGGTTGGACGAAGACTTAAGTCGTGGAAAGACGGAACGCTGTGACACCTTCAAGAATGAGCCTCTCGCTCGAACCAAAGACTTTGTCTGTGCTGTCGTCGAAGTCATTGCGTTCCACTGACACGTCAACAACAATGACACAACACACACGAACCGGGGAAGCAGATCACTCCCTCAGATCTGTGCGTTTACCGGTGCACCACCACACAAGCTCTCTAATTGCATCCAGCACCACTCATTTACACTATTATTGTTCTGCATGCTCTCCCCGTCTTATTACCACACCATTGTAACTAATCAAGTGTTTGAAAATTCTGTTTAATCAATTAATTCTTACTTAGAGTTTAAAAGCATGGAAATAGCGAGCGTTGAAGAAGACGGAAGAGACGAGAAGAAACCAATTAACACCATTCCATGACACAAACACAAACTTGCACCCAGACACACACACGACAAACACATGCAATCCTTACTTTGACCAAAATCGCCGAAACCAGTGGGCGTCTGATTGATGATGTACTCTGACATCCCCTACTCCTCCTCCTCTAGTTACGCCGTCTCGTCAAAGTAATGGACGAAGCAGAAAAACAAACATACAGAGTTGTTGCTTGAATGTGAAGAGTGTCTAGAATTCAATGTACGAATAGGATTTAAGAAAAAACAATTGATTTGATTTCGAAGTCTATTTTGCTGTCTTCTTCGGAAGTCGGTAGCAGTGCTCTGCTGGTGACGGCTCAATCCTTCACCTTACGCTGCTGCTGGAGGAGCGATAAGGGCAAGTACATCCTGCCGCGTCTCCTCCGAGTCGGGAAATGCTCTGACTACTGTTTTGAGGCAGTTGGCGAGTGGTGACAGTGTCAGCTTGTCTCCTTCCAGTCGGTACAAGCACTTCTCGCCTCCCGCCACGTAGTCTGTCGTCTGGTTAGTCAGCGCGAGCAGGATGTTCGTCCGCTCAACTGCTGGATCGGTAGCACTGGTCAACACGATGACCGAACACAGGAGAGCGAGCACCAATAGGGAATTCATGACTGACAATGTGAGTAAATAGCTATGATTGAATGTAAGTCGTGTTCAGAAGTAGACTGGAGTTTTAGCCGGATGGTGAGAGCATTAATGAGAGGCGTACTTCAGCATCTGCTTATCTGAGGTTTGCATATCCTGTTTTTGTCGCATTACTCGAGTGAAGGTCCTTGTTTTCATGGAATCAGCGTGATGCATTCCCAGCAGAAATTCTGTGTCAGTGGAGATCCTTTCATCTTTTCTGATTTTTGCTTGAAGCTGCGCCCTCCTGTTCATGCATGATTTGTGATCGGAAATCATGGAGCGAAGTTGAGCGAGCGCGCTGTGATCGCAGCTCCGAGCAGCGGCAACCAGAGACGAGAATCAGGCGATCTTTCAGGCTCCAGCGCTCTCACATGTCAGGCAGGAGAGTAACAACAGCAGGTCCGAGAACCGGCGTTTCACACAAGCCAGCGTCAGGCGATGTGCGCGCACATGAGCAACAGCAAGATCCACTCCCCCACCCTCTTTCTCTCACTTTCTCCGCTCGTTGCTGTTGATGCACTACGTGAACTTGTCTCCAACGACAGCTGCTCCTTATCCGGTCGGCGATCGTTTGCCTTGTTTAGCGGGGGTAGGTACCTCTTCCTGTCAGAAGGCAGCCTTATTGTTGTCCCCCCATTCACTCCATCTTCATCCTCCCTCGTCGTCTGATCTACTTTTCCTTTCTTTCATATTCAAGACCAAGAATGGGGATCATGGCGATGCAGCGACGGCATCCTATCCTCATGGCGATCCTGGCTGTTGCTCTGGTCGTGACTGGAATCGCTGTCGCTTTCAGTGGTCCATCAGTGATCCTGTGGTACGCCAAAAATCGTCTCCTGGCTCTACGTCCATCGTCTACCTCCTTTGACAAGTGGTCCAACTCGGAAATCACGATCTCAGCTTACATCTTCAACGTGACCAATCCTTTTGACGTCGTCAAGAACGGTTCCAAACCTATCGTCCAGGACGTTGGACCTTTTATCTACACTGCCAAACAGGAAAAGGTGAAAATCAACTTTACGTCGGATCAGGAGGTCGAGTACTTGAAGACATACAAAGTCTACTTCGAGGCGAACAAGTCGGTCGCCAGTGAGGAGACGGAGTTCCTGGTCCTGAACCCAGAGATGGCTGGCATCTTGTTCAAGTACCGGGACAGCCCGCCAGGTCTCTTTGTCAAAACCGCTTTAAAGCAAGCTTTCAAGAAGGACAAGTTGAGGCAGTTGAAAGGAGTGTTTGTGAAGCGGACGGCGCAACAGCTGCTCCATGGACACACTGGCAAACTGTTGAAGTCACTGTTACAGAATACCAAACCGTCTTTCCTGGTGCCCGGCAACAACTCTGTTTATCCAAGATCTGTCATCCACACAGGCAGAGAAGACTTCAAACGCTTGAACCAGCTGCTGGCGTACGAAAACAACACCGAGTTTCCCTACTGGTCTGACGCTGGATGCCGCAAGTACCCTCCTGGACTGAGAGCAGAGCCAAACATCGGATCTGACCTCGATGACGACACCATGGTAACCAGGCTCTTCATGTTCTGGTCTCGTGGGATGGACTGGTTCAAGCAAGCGACTCGCATCACACACAACGTACACGGCTATGATCTGGAAGTGAATCGCTTTACACCAGATCCCCGATTTTACGACAACGGCGACGATCGACCAGAGCACGCCTGCTTTGACAGTCACCTCGTTTCTCCGGACGGCTTCAGGCGACCAGATCTCGAGACCAGGACCAACAGCAGTGATGCAACATCATCGTCACAGTGGGAAAGAGGGATGCCGTCCGGAGTCTTTGACATGTCTCCCATCAAAAACAATCCCGTCCTCATGTCGTACCCTCACTTCATGCATGGAGACCCCTTCTTTGCCGAAAGCATTGATGGCCTGAACCCAAACGCCTCGATCCACAGTCCCGAGTGGTTGATCCAGCCGGACACAGGAGTCATGGTCAAATTCAAGAACCAGTTCCAAGTGAATCTCATGCTGCTGCCGATGCACCGCAATCTTGAGCTTGGCTTCGAGAAGACACCTTCCATCGTGTATCCCATGCTGTGGATGGAGCACGAGACACTGCTCCCTGAGTCGGCAGCGAAGAAGATCCATTTAGCGACAAAGATCTCTTACCCAATCAGTCTGGTGTTTGGGATGTTGCTGTCTACGTCAGGCCTGATCCTGATCCTCTTGTCGGTGAAAGAGGCGACGCGCAGTCGAAGGAAAGCCAAGTTCACGGACCCCATGATCAAGTATCCGGACGTAAAGGCACAAATCCTTCCCAAGGCCAATCAGACCATTGTCACGCATGTCACCGAAATCCCCGGCCCTGAGACTGATATCTGAAATGATCTGAGCTTTTCCTCCAACAGTTCACTCCTATGTGAACGAACGAAGTCAAAGTGACACAAAGTGGAGAAGGCACCCACTCGGCAAAAGCACGCAAAAGCCGCTGTTCATTTTCGCGTAACCGCAGCTGATTGACCAACACTAGTCCCGAAAAAAACCAATCCCTATGTTCCTCACAACAAACTAGCAATTTTCAAAACCATAAATCAGGAATCTCATTGAAACTATTTCCAAGTGTTCTTCTATGTTTAAAGGCTCGATGATGTCATGCTTGACCGCATGCTGGGAATAAGCGAAACTGATCTGGAGTCATAGGTCGCGAGAAGAGTTTACGCCATAGCTTGTGGTCCGAAAAGAAGAGCCTGTACATCGGTGCATCGATGCCCATGTCGTGCGCAAGTCGATCCATGTAGGAAATCCAGGTCACTGTTTCTGGATCCCGGCTCTTGCGCTCACTGTCGCTGCGGTCGCAGGCAATCCTCCTCTCCATGTGTGAGCGACTGATTCTCCTGCCCAACAGCTGGACATGGACGAAGAAGCGCGCTTGCATCTCCATGACCGGGAATTGGGGACCCAGAGGCTGGACGTGACCGATCAGTCCGACGGACAAGTCATCAGGTGAGAAGATTTTCTGGAACAAGTACTCTTTTCCCCCCACCAGACTTGTGATCAAAGGATTCCTCCTCACGTACCCGGTCGCGTAGACAACAACGTCGCACTTGACTGCCACCTCATTGCCATCTTCCATAGCAAAGACGATGGAGTCTTTGGTGAACCTTTCAATGCCCACAATGGGCATTGCTTTCAGCTTGCCTGACAGCATGCGCGGCATGATCAGGTCGTTGATCATAGGCTGACGGTCCAGCAGTCCATGTTTTGGTTTTGGAAAGTTGTAGCGGCTGTGATCAAAGTGCATGGACTTGTTGACGTTTCCCAGTACGAAATTCTTCATGCAACTGAACGGCAGGAGAGTGTTGAGGGCAAGTTGAGTAGAGCGGCGCAGGAAGAGTTCGTCGATGGGGATTCCGTTTGCACTCGTTCTCCTGACCACATGGACTCCCGTCCTCATGGCTAGCAGGACGTTTTCTGCGTGATTAGAAGCCTCGACTGCTGCATCGCCAGCCGAGTTGCCGCTTCCAATCACGACCACTCGTTTACCTGGTAGTCGATCGTTCGGCGGGTCAAAGAACTTGGAGTGCAGGATTTTGCCGGCAAACTGCTGACTGCCGCGTACGACTGGGATCATGGGATCAGAGTGGTGACCGATGCACACCATGATGTTGTCAAAGGTGTGCCTGCTCGTGGATCCGGTGCAGCTGTTGCTGACCGTGACTCGCCACTCACGACCAACCTTCTCTGCTCCAATGACCATGCTGTTGAACTGGATGTGTGGCAGGAGGTCGAAATGCCGAGCGTAGTCCTCAAGATAACGGAGCACAAGGTGTCGTGGTAGGAAGATGGGCCAGTCACTTGGTACCGGAAAGTCGGAAAAGGATGACATGCGGCTGGAGGAATTGGTGACTGTTGTTTCGGATGATGATGAGCGCAGGTTCCAGAGTCCGCCGATGCTGTTAGCTTGTTCGAACGCTGTGACCGAGAATCCGGCTTCCAGACATGCTTTCACGCTGACCAGGCCACCTGCTCCGGCACCGATGACACAGACATGACGACTCCCGTCTTGTGCCATTGTCAAAAGTTCCGTCAGTCAGGTGTCTTGTGGTTTCGAGTGTGTAAGTGAGAGCACGAAGACATGAAGAAGATGTTGAAGGAGGGAAGCAGGAGACTTGGGCGAGAGTGAAGACCTTCAAACAAAGATCCGATGAGCGCTCCTCTGCAATCAGAGAGACACGCGCTACTTGAGGAGGCACAAGGACACACGATCAGACTGACGGCATCATGATGATGGGGAATGACTCTGTATGAGGACCAGTGATCGCCCAGAAGACCGCAGGCAGGAGGTCTAAGCAGGAATTCCTGCTATTCCTGGACCCGGGTCTCTTACGCACGCAGGGACTGCAGAGCTGACGACCACGTACTCTCTTCTTATACTCTCTGGTCAGCTCGCTTCGTCTTTCCTCCATTCCATGCGATTGAATCGACAGCGTCCCTTTCATCCATTTTTAGCGCCAAGATGACTCCCCAATCTTCTCGTCATGTGCCGGAACAAAAGGCGAGCAATAACAGCATAGCCGAAAGCGAGTGATTTTCGATGATGCAGAGCGAGTGTTACAATGGCTGCACTCGTTGGAGCAGTGGAGTGCATCACCAGCCTTCCTTTGAACTAGAGCGATCGAAAGTGCTACAATTTGTCACACCAGCCTCTCACTTCCTGACTGAAAGAGATGGAACTTGGCTAAACCTTCTGATGCGCTCAGTGAAGACACCCGCTAATCTCGATTGTGGTCTACAAATGATGCAAGTTGTGAGGTCAGTGGTCACCAGGCAGACTCATGCAGCTCAAGAGACGGCGCTCCACTCTGCTTGCCTCACGAAAACCACAACACACCACCCTCTCACCTGATCCCCACGACTGCCCCTGCCCTGCGAGCCGCTGGCCATGGACGACACCATCGACTCCCTCCTCTCACAGTCGGCCACAGGACATGCGTCAAATGACTTCCAGGTCAACGTGCAGCAGCTGGAACAGCGGCGGACGGAGTACCGGCGGCGAGTGGCGGCTTCAGGCGGCGGCAGTCGGTCTGCATCACGAGTCCGGGATCGGTCAGTCACTGGAATCCGGCAGTTCATCGTGAACGAGTCGGATGACATGAATTCTGTCATCCGATTCACGGACCAGCGATGTATGACACGGATGCAGCTGCGACCGGACGGCTCGTACGAGCAGATGAGCGGATGTGAGGCGCACATCAATGTCCCGCTGGACTTTGTGTCTGACCACCTGAACAAGGACTTGGAACAGGACTGGCACCTGATCAGCCTGCTGGAGGACGAAGCTCTCCACAAGGAGCTCAAATGTCTGGCCTTTGAGAGCTGTCTGACGGATCAGGATCTGCGATCGGCTGTGCATCACATGGGTCAGCCGTTCGTCGCCGACACAAAACTCTTTTCAACCCGTCAGTCTATCCACCTCTCATCCTTCTCACTCTAACCTATTCCTCTTTCGAATTAGTGATGGCGACGCCGCTGGAGTCGGTGTCCTGGAAAATAGTGGCCTGGAAGAAGGACGGTGCAATCTTTTTGAAAGACAAGTCCGAGGATCGAGTCTTTGATCCGGCGATCGAAGTGGAAAAGACCAGTGAATCCTTCCTCAGCATGGCTTTCAAACGACTGCTCACCCGGACTCCTGATCAGCACAATGCCGTCCTGAACCAGGCTGACAAGAGTCTGAAAGTGTCCCGTGTCACACTGGCAGACCACCGGCTGGTCTGCTTGTCAGAAGTGGATGCACGGGACGTGGATGGAGACGATGTGCGCATCGTCCTGCACAAGACCACCCTTTCAGGCCAGTCAATGAGTGACTTTTACTTCAAGCTATGGGTAGAAGCGGAGCTCAGCTCCTGTGCCAACCTCATCATCGCCTCTTACAACGCACAACTCATGGTCCAGTCCATCACTGCCGTTCCTGCTGCTGCACCTGCTGTCCTCACCCATACTCGTAACCAGATCCCTTCGTATGACAAAGATAACGTCAAATTGTGGGACGCGAACCGGGCCACTCGTTTCCTGCACCGATTCCTGACTTTCGTCCGATCCGTGATGTCTGATGAGCGGCTGGCCGATCATCGGATGGTCTCATTCCAGTACGTCAAAAAGAGGACCAAAGCAATCATTCCCGATATCGTTCCCAATTTCCTGCCTTCTGACGTTTAACCTCAATTGACAAAATGTGATGAATTCGTGCCTCACAACACCAACAGTATTACTTACAGCTTGCGTCTCAAGCTCCATGACAAAGCTGCGACTCCACGCGACACGAAACAGAGAGAAAGAGATTATGTATACCGAAAATTACATAGCCGCCAGATGTGCAGAAGCCAATCCCACAAATGTGAGAAACACGGAAATGTATTCTCCCCAATGTTGTGTCCATTGCATCCGTCGTCAGTGTGGGTCAGTCGTCATGTGATTGCTTGTCTCGTGAGACAAACGAGAGAAACAAAAGCAATTCTAGCAAATGGACTGAAGCTAGAGCCTTCTTTTGCCCCCGGTCTGTCCTCTGTCTTCTGTGCACGTCCATTTCAGCGCGAGAAACAGCAGCTGCATTTCTGTGACGAGAGAAGAGAGGGAGAGTGAGTTGTTCCATCTTCTTTCCATGATTTCCCCGGAAACAATAAGAGAAGGCAGTTCCCTGTTTCCCAGCAGCTGAAACGTGCTTCCACACGAGGGAGAGAGTAGCAAAACACATGGGACGAAAGAAAGCACGGATCACGAGGAACGAGAGAGGAATGAGAGGCAGGCCGTTTCCAGTCAAAAGACCTATGACAGCGTGATGATGGCCACGTCTTCATCAGTAATCAGGCGCGTCCCCCATCATCTCTTCCTTCTCCTTGCGACCGAGTCCTTCGAGCAGGCGAACTTAAGGGGAGAGCGCAAAAAGGGGGTGCACTTGCAGAGTCAGAGGTCGTGAGAGTCAGAGT
Organism: Adalia decempunctata; assembly: GCA_951802165.1. Taxonomy (NCBI): domain Eukaryota; kingdom Metazoa; phylum Arthropoda; class Insecta; order Coleoptera; family Coccinellidae; genus Adalia; species Adalia decempunctata. The sequence goes on from CATOPV010000018.1 coordinate 19,175, forward strand.
CAGTGGAGGCGAGAGACGAGTTGCGGAAGTGCTATCCCAGGCCCATACTTCCCTCCCCCTCTTCCGTCTCCTTTCTCCCCTCACTCTTCTCCCCATCTTTCATGGAACGTCCGTAAGGACATTCGAACCGTTACTTGGGACGGCGACGGCAGCAACGACAACGATGACGACGACACGGACAGAGAGATAAGGATGCGGAGACGGAGAAACAGGAGTCCTGATGCCCTCCTCCCTCCTCCTGCCTCTGTTCTCATGCAGAACAGGGAGCGAAGAAGAAGAACACGCACATATCAGGCTGGAAGAACATTTGAGTAGGCGATGTGTCTCTTCCTGCTGCATGGCAGGCCGAATGCACTCCCTGAACGCTGGGTGCCCTTTTTTGTTGCAGAGGCAAAAAGAGGGGGATGCAAAGAAAGAAGGAGTACGAGGTCGAACGCCGAGCCTGACATCAGTTCTTTCACCCGTCGGCCAAACGATCAGAAGAGAGCGCGACGAGGAAAAAGAGCGAAACGCAAAAGGGATGAGAGAGGAGGAGGAGGAAAACGCGAGTCCGGAGAAGAAGAGGAAAATGATATTTTGTCGGCGGATGGAAAAGAGAGAGAAATGTTCTCTCGCTCTCCTTCCCTCGACCGTCGTCTTCTTCGTTGTCGTCTCCGTCTTAGATCCTCGTAACAGTTCTACTAAGTCAGGCAGAGGCTTGTCGCACATCCCTGTGTCTGACTCTCTCGTCGACTTCCTCCTACTCCCCCCTCCTCTCCCTCTCCTCGTCATCGTCGTTGTCGTCGCCGTCGTTTTGGTTGCAGCGTCGGACAGTGCAGTATGTGTCCCGCGCGTTTCTCGGGGTGGCGAGAAACGATTAATCAGGAGACGGGAAGTCTCTCTGGCTTCCCCTTGTTGTCCGCCTGAGTCCCGACGTCGACGTCGACAGCAACGACTTCCTTGCAAACGTCTTTCTCGTGTGCCAGACACGGAGAGACATTCCTTTTGATTCCGTCATCCCTGCTACTCTGCTGTTCGCGAACGCCATTCTACACCAGACTCGAAAGGAAGATAATGCAGTTTGCACCATTCACACTGACAACAGCGGCAAAACGGCGGACCATTTTTGAAGCAGACCGGACGGCAGAAGGAACAGAGAATGCGTCTTTTCTTTGCTAGCCACGCTTTGGTTTCTTTCTCTTCATGCGTTTGTCCCCTTTCTCTCTGTCTTCTGTGTGCTACTGTCCGACAAAACATTGAAATTGTCACCATAGAAACGTTCTCCCTGTACTCTCTGCTTCAGCATGAGACCCGTAGGATTTGCTGCCGAAATCTTGTATGTTGCGCCGGCAAACACAGAAACAGGGAAGCAAAAGGCAATTCAGGACGCACACCAAAAAAAAAAGGAAAACAAAAAGTAGGCACGAACAAGAAATGCGTTACGAGCCACACTCTTGTGTCCCTTTTTTCTCTTCCTGGTGACAGAAGGAGAGACCAGTGTTCTTGTGTCCGCAGCCGCCGCCGTGACTCCTCTGTCGTTTGCAACAGAAGCAGCAGGAGGACTGGGAGAGAGGAGCAAGCGAAACAGACTGCGATCGAAAGTTTCAGGAGTCGAGTTCTTGCGTCGCAACGGCGACGACGACAACGATGACGACAGGCACAGACCTCGGCAACACAACACGCTCAGCAAGACACATACGCAGTCACAGCAGTTCCAGCAGCACACAAAGTCACGAGGGCAACCGGCGGCGGCGGCGGGTTCTCTCACCACTCGTCTTTCTTCTCCGTCCGGCGGACTCTGACATCAGAACATCAGCCTGCAAACGTGACAGCGAGCAAGAGGACAGACGGCAGTGATCAGGCAACGAAGGAGGCTAATCTTCTAACGTCCAAGTCAAGGAAAGTTAGTGAAAATCTGGTCCAACAGAGGAGAGAGAGCCACTGCTACTCACTGGTTCAGCGCACGTCCGGCCGGCAACTTGATCTCCAGACTTGCTCCAACTTCTTCTTCTCCTCTTTC
>CATOPV010000020.1:0-15794 GCA_951802165.1 Adalia decempunctata
ATCAACGACTCGGCGAAGGCGGAGGAACTGGGCCGACTGCTGGTGCAGCACAAGCTGGCCGCCTGTGTCCAGATCCTGCCTCAGGTCACGTCCATCTACTCCTGGCAGGGAAAGGTGGAGAAGGAGGCAGAGCTCCTGCTCATCATCAAGTCACGTTCCTCCTCCTGCCCCAGATGACGGACCTGATCGTGAAGAACCACCCGTACGACGTGTGTGAGGTCGTCTCCGTCCCCGTGAGTCTTACGCGTCCTCCTGCCATCCCTTTCTCACACTGACACACAATCGTTTGACACACACACGCGATCACAGATCACGGGTGGGAACCCGGCTTACCTCAAGTGGCTCGAATGAACAAGTGCCGGACCACTGATTCGTGATGCACACAACACGCACATCTGATCACCATCATTCCTATTATCATCCAGTAGAATTGTACCACTATTTCAATCACGGCTTCACCACTTTTCTCCCGATTCTCGGCCAAGTCTGAATCTCGTCTCAGGAAAGACAAGCAATTCTCACTGTTTCTATCAACAAGCGAACACAGCGGGATAAGAGCGGCTCCTGAAATAAGGATAGATTGAGAGGTGACAGCCGCGCTGACCTTAATTATTATCGAGCAAAGACAACAAAATAAGCTCTTGTTTACAAGCAAAAAAAAATTGAAATCTGCAAAATAATCAAATGAAGGAAAAATTTTCGCATGATGAATTGATGTTGTTACGCGTCAAACGATGATGCCACGATCGACGTCAGTGTCCTGCGTCCCAACGGACTCGCGTCCACCAGTTGCCAGGTGTCGTCGTTCCGAGAATCGTCTGCTGGTCACACGTTTGACGCTGGCGGAAGCCTTTCGCGTGAGGACCCATGCGAACGCTGCAATCAGCACGACGACAAACAGCAGGAAGGTCACATAAATAAACGTGATGGCGTCCGGATCCATTTGCTGTGTTTTCTGCTTTGGCTTTTGATCAGTAGAAGGGAAAGGAGGGAGGAAGCAGTGGTAGACGAGAAAAGAAGGTTGGAGACGAGAGTGAAAGTGTCTCGTTTGTCTGACGTTGTGAGCAGGAGCGGCAGTCTCGTGTGCATGTGTGATTCACTCACATTTTCAGTGAACAAGAGCAGTCACAAACAATGTTACACAAGCTTTGTTGCAAACGACTCGGAAAGGAGAGAAGAGAATGGGGTTTCCACATAATGTGAGCGGCTGAATGAATGGGAGCAGGACTCGAATGAGGACACCTCTGGATATTCACGTTCCCTGAGACCTATTTCCTAACCAGACCAAGAAAATCGTGAAAGACATTGGAAAAGAGCAACACTAGTGAACTGCTGTTTCCCAGCAAAGCCTTCTTCAATCGTCCGGTGTTCTTGGATAGCACGGCAGTGCAGACAGAGGAGTCGCTGACCCAGCGCACTTGGTTCACTGCCCGAAAGTCCATGAGACTGCCAGCTTTCAGGGGCCGCTTGTCGACAGGCGAGCGAGATCTTGAGGCCTACCAGCGTCGTCGGCTTCTTTGTCAGCGGTTTCGTTTTAACTCCTGCTGTTGAGGCAATCATCAAAACAGCTATGAAAAAAGATAAAATGCTCCGTCTGCCAGGAGAAACGGAAAGATTCTCTTCTGGTCACGGTGTCAGGACTCGAGTATCTTGTGATGCAGAAGATCATTCCCGATACTCAGCACGACGCTGCCAGCATCACTAGTAGTTAGCACCGTACCGAGGGACAATTTCCTAGGAATTGGCTTGTGACACGGGTGTCACAGCGTCACGAGGCCCGTTTCAAGGTCGTCACAGCATTGTATGAGAAATCTGGGCCTTTTCGTGGAAAATCGTCGTAGCGTCACGACAGCTCGTAGCGTCACGACACACCGTAGCGCTACGACACATGCCCGTTGCGTCACGACAATTCCTCGTAGCGTCACGACAATTCCTCGTAGCGTCACGACAATTCCTCGTAGCGTCACGAGAGCCAGGTGCGTGACAATCCTGTCACAGACTCATCCTTTGTGACAAACCTGTCACAGACTCATCCAATCCCTGTTTTGTGACAATACTGTCACAGACTCATCCGATCCATACCTTGTGACCATCCTGTCACAAGCCCGTCCTTTGTGCCAAATTTGTCACGATTCTCTGTGACCGTGTTGTCACAAACGATTGTGACAACACGGTTACAGACTTGGTCAAGTATAAAAGGTACGCCCTGAAACATCACTCTTCCCAGTCTGAGCCATGGACGACGAACTTTTCCGTGCGCTCGAAGAGGCCAACGAGGCCGATGCTCGCTACTTTGCAGAGGCTGAGCAGTCTGATCTACTGCAACCACTGTTCACGCCACACTCTGAACTTGATTTCCTCTTCAATGACATCATCGGCGGCTCATCATCAATCAGTGCTAGTGATCCCATCGAAACGGTGCATCACAACAAACTCGGCATGATCGAACACCGCACCACGTTCCGCATCGATCATCAAATCCCAAACAACAGCATCGAGATCCTCACTATGGCTGATCACATCGATCAACAGTTCCAGCGAATCATCGATCCAATCATCGCTAATGCATCAGAAAGAGACCGCATCTCCATGATCATCAGCCATCCATCACTCACCGAAGGCGATTTCTACTTCAACGAATCGAAAAAGCACTTTACTTCTGTGTTTCTTACAAACCGCATCGCATCAGTTGTTCAAAGCAATTCTACTTTCCTCGCTTCAGGATCTTTCACTCTCACCGTCGCTATTGTCAAAAACACATCAGGAGGAGCAAGAAACAATGCCGCTCAAACGGTCGTCGACAATCGTTTAAACTCAACCTCTTTATTCGAGATCAAAAACGACGGCGTCGACTGTGGTCATCTCGCTGTTTTTGTCGCCGAATTCAGACTGCGAAAAGACTGGCGCGGCTCAGATCAGAAAGAGTATGAGCGGATTAAGAAGTGTTTACAGAGATCATCTCTCAGCTACGTCCGTTCCAAGACATCTGCTCTCATGTCATCAATCAACGCAAAGCTTTGTACTCTCCAGACGCAAGCGGCAAAAGAGATTACTCTCGCTGATCTCATCCGCAATCCCTCTGAGCAAGTCTCCGATGCAGATGAAGTCTTTGACACTTGCTTGAGCTTGTCAAATGACCGTCTGCTCGACCTCACAGGATTAGAAGTCTACGCCTGGGCACTCAATCTCCAGATCATTGTCTTCTCTGCGTCAGAACGTACAAGCCGTACAAGTGCCACACTTCACTTCTGATCATCACAAAGGAAACCTGAAGATTCAACAATTTTCTTGGAACTTCTGGAAAAGACTGACGGCTCAAAGCACTTCAACTCCATCACAAACATCAAAGGGTACCTGGGCGGGAGGAACGGCACTCAATTCTGTTTCGTCTGCTACAAATCCGTCCAAAAGTTAAGTTCACACACATGTCAGTACGGTTGTTCCGGCTGCAACAGCGACGACAAGTGCATCGATGAAAGTGAAGTGTCATGTCCCGAATGCTTCCGCAAATGTGTTAGTGAATCATGCCTGAAAAAACATCTCGACATGAACAACTGCGTCAAAAGGATCAAGTGCCAAAAGTGCTTTGTGTATCTGACTCCCCGACATTTCAAAACCCACAAGTGTCTTTCTTACACATGTCTCGACTGCAAAACCAGTTACACAGAAACACCTCATTACTGCTACATGAAACCCATCAACAAAGAAGAGGACAAGCCGACTAATCTCGTGACAGTCGCCTTTGACATTGAAAGCTGCTTCGAGACAAGAGGCGGTATCACTTATCATGAACCGGACCTCTTGTGTGCACTGATCGTCTGTGACAAGTGTTACAAGAAAGACAATGTCCTTCAGAAAGACGACGACGGTTACAAGCCGCTAAAGGAAAGTGATTGTCCTCTGTGTCTGAAGTACCGCATCGAGTTCTCTGGGCACGGCTGCGTCAAACAGTTTGGCGACTACATTTACAACGAGCTCAGTCCTCATGTCGCAAAGACGGACAAAGACGCCCGCATCCGTGTCTTTGCTCACAACCTGAAAGGCTACGACGGACGATTTGTACTTCGCGATCTCTTTAATCGCCAGTTTGAGTCGCAAAAGATCATAATGACCGGCTCAAAAGTCAGTGCCATGACTGTCGCAACATTCGCTTCCAAGACTCACTCAACATCTTCCAGTGCGCCTTGTCAAAGCTGCCGAAATCCTTTGGCTTCGACGCACGAGTCCTCAAAGGAAAATTCCCTTTCCTCTTCAACAGGCCTGAGAATAGAGGAAACGTCGGTAAAGTGCCCGACATCTATTACTACGGCTACGACGACATGAAACCTGATGATCAAGTCTCTCTTCGCACCTATCATCAATCAGTAGCTCATCGCACCGACTTTGATCTTGACAAAGAAAAGCTCGACTACTGTCGCGACGACGTCGTTATACTGCTAATCGCACTCCAGCGATTCCGCGAAACATTTGTCGGAATCACCGGCTTCGACCCTGTGCTACCGTACTTCACACTTCCATCCATGTCTTTCGGCGGCTTCAGGCGGCAGTTCCTCAAAGAAAACACAATCGGCATCACCCAAACGCAGGCTACGGGAAGGCACGAAAATCTTCACACGAGGGACACGTCTATCTCGACTACGTACAGCGTTCACTCGGTCGTCAGCTCACACGTGAAAAGCTCTTTGGTTACGTTTACGCTGACGGCTACGACGCAGACACTGAGACTGTGTACGAGTTCAATGGCTGCAGGTGGCATGGATGCCCTCACTGTCATCCCTTTGGTCGCGACCGCAAAGTCAGTGGCATGGACTGCACGTACGACCAGGCCTACGAGCGGCACAAGAAGAAGATGGATTATTACAATCATCTGACATCACTCATCCCCGGCCTCAAAGTGGTCGAAAAGTGGGAGTGTGAGTGGAAGCGTGAGCAGCGTTACAGTCCAGCCCTGAAAGAGTTTGTACGACAAAGGACCGGCTTCTACAAAAAGCTCGCTTCTGTCGGTGGCTGTGACCTGCGCGAGTCTTACTTTGGCGGCAGAACAAACAACCGCAAGTTCTTTCATACCTGCGGTGAAGATGAATGGTTTGAGTACGTCGACTTTACAAGTCTTCATCCTGCAGTGTGCGCAAATTATCCGTACATGATCGGACACCTCAAATCATTCGCGACAACTTTGAAGATTGGGACAACAAGCCTGTGTTTGGCTTTGTAAAGTGCAAAGTGCTCCCGCCGACAAATCTCATGTTCCCCATCCTTCCCGGTCGCTTCAATGATCGACTCGAGTTTGTGTTGTGCCGCACATGTGCCGAACAAAAGGCAAAAACAACATGCAAACACAACACTGATCAGCGGGTACTTGTCGGCACGTTTGCAACACCAGAGCTGGAGGAAGCTCTGTCAAACGGCTATCGTATGCTGGAAGTGTACGAGATCCTGCACTGGGATCAGCAGTCATCAGACTTGTTCAAGCCCTTTGTCTTCCAGTGGCTCAAAATTAAACAAGAGTCATCAGGCTTTCCGTCGTGGGTGCAAACGGAAGCCGACAAAGAAAAGTACATCAACGACTACGCTGCTCGACAAGGCATCACTTTGCAGCGTGAAAACATCAAACGCGACGACATTAAGCGTGAGATGGCAAAGCGGCAGCTCAACTCCTTTTACGGCAAGTTTGCACAGCGCCCAAACATGCCGCAAGCAGAGATCGTGACTGAGAGAGACCGACTCTGGAAGCTGCTGACTGATCCAAAGATCGAAGTCACTGGTCATGCAACCGTCGCAGAAGACACACTTCTCATGAACTGGCGGTACGTCAATGACACCGACTCTGAGCAGGGTAACGTGAACGTCGCTATCGCCTCCTTCATCACCTCGTACGCCCGTCGTGAGCTTTGGCGGGCAATCAACAAGATTGAGAACGAGAGACCAGGCTGCGTCTTCTACTTTGACACCGACTCAATCATCTATCTGGCAGACAAGAACATGAGTCTGCTTCCGACAGGTGATTTGCTCGGCGAGCTAACAAGTGAAGTTGGTCGCGGTGAGAAGATTACACAGCTCGTAAGCCTGGGACCAAAGAACTATGCCTACGTCGTTTCTAAGGCTGACGGCAGCACAAAGGCCGTCGTCAAAGTCAAAGGCATCACGCTCAATGCCAAAGCACTTGACATCCTTACCATCCAAAAGCTGACAGAGATCGCCGAACGCTACTGTCTGCAGCCTGATGAGGAGCAAATCCGGCTAAAGATCCATCAGACGAGGATTGGCGCAGACCCAAAGCATCAGCTCGTCATGCAGCAAGAAATGTGGAAGGTCTATCAGGCTGTGAGTGAGAAAAGGATGATCATTGGTAATGACACACTTCCATTCGGTTGGGTACATGTTACCAATGACTGTATCGATGAACTGATGTCATTCCTTCAATAAAAGGGTACATTCATTTGTCTTTGTCAAAAGATGAATCGTGAACTTGTGATTTCCGTGATTCTCGGTGTGTGTCTGATCATCAGTTGTTTGTTGAATGCTGGCTTAGTTCATGTGGGGAAGCATGAGAGCAATTACACTGTTGCACTCATCACACCACAAGCCACATCCTACTACACCCCAAAACCGATTGGACATGTCTACAATCACTTGGTTGCTCAAAACGTATCCCACTCTCATCCACTGATTGTGACACTCATAAAAGACGATCAGACTGTTTTCCTTGTTCGCATATCCCAGATCAACAACACAGCTCACTTGTGGATTGTCTGAAATGTCTGTTAATCATCCTGCTACAATACTTGTCTGCGGCGGCACCGGGAGCGGCAAGTCTGTTTTCACCAGATCACTGATTGAAAATCATGATTACACGTTTGAAAATCTCCCGACCAAACCCAAGGTGTTGTGGTGTTATGGTATCTATCAGGATTCGTTTGCCAAGCTGATAACAAACACTGCCTCTTGCTTTCGGGAAGGTCTAGTTGATGAAGATCAATTGAAGAGGATGAAACCAGATATTTTGGTCATTGATGACATGATGACGGAGAAAGCAAACGATACATTTGTTCACAACTTGTTTACTAAAATTTCACATCACATGAAAATCACAGTAATTTTCATAACACAGAACATGTACGAGAAAGGACAATGTAAGATGAAACGTAATGCACACTATCTCGTGATGATGCGGAGCCCAAGTGATAAAAGTCAGATCCAGACACTAGCTAGACAACTGTATCCTGGTAACAGTAAATTCTTCATCGAAGCTTACAACGACGCTACTGCTCAGAAATTTGGGTATCTGTTTATAGACGTTTCACCAAACAGTGAAGAGTACACAAAACTGAAAACACAAATACTTCCAATTCGTGGGAGATATCAAATCATTGTGTACGCTCCAAAATGAGTGAAAATCTCAAGAATCAATTCCCAAAACTCGAAATGATTGCCAACGCAAAGAAAGCTTCAACACGAAAATTGCTTCTACAAGCATTCAGTGATGACATTTTATTTTACAAAGCGGTTAGGGAATTGGTGAAGAATGCAGTTAAAAATAACATCAAACTCTCACACCATCACAAGCGTAGGCTCCGTAGATATAAGAATACTTTGATGGCAATTCTCAATAAAAGGACAGCAAAGAAAAAGAGGAAATCTCTCATGATCCAGACTGGAACTGGAGTATTCATACCACTTGTAGTTCCCCTTGTTGCGACCCTCCTGTCATCTCTCATCAAATAAAATGCAATTTGCAAAGAAAATGACTCTTGTTCCAATTCAGGAGGGAGGCGGAGCAGAAGAGTTTGTCGAATCATCACCAACACCAAAACCAAATTCAATCAGAAAGTATGCTATCGATCGTCAAACAAAAATGTTGGCGGTCGTTCTCAAATTGGCGCAAATGAAATCCTACGATAGTGATTCAAAGATAACTGGGGATAATGGACAGCGATATGATGTCATTCCACTTCTCATCCATTGCTTCTCACCAGGGAAAACGATTCGAGGACTCGAATCATTCATTGACATTCTACATCAAGCAAACGTGAAACCATCTGATATTATCAATGAGAGCGTTCGTGATCAGCTGGCGAAAAAGAGAGGATTCAGGCCTCGCCTTGAACCAGTGCAAGAGATTCCGGAAATTGACGACGTGGAACCACAGAGAGATGAAGAAGAGGAGGAAGAAGAAGAGGTATTTGTCGATTCTCCTTCTGATCCGCCACGTGAGCAGACAAAGAAAAGAAAGTTGGATCCAGTCCGTGAGCCGCGAATGACTCGGGCCCGAAAGAGGAAATCTAAGGAAACGATAGAAGAAGGGCCATCAAAAGTGGCAAAGACCATGACTTGGGATAAAAACGATAGCGATAATGAATGACATGCTGAAGAAAATTTACTATGATGTTGATCATCCAGCATCTTTCTCGTCTGCTGATCGTTTGTTTCTCGCTGCACGTGAATTGACCCCAGGAATAAAAATTGATGATGTTAAAAAGTTCTTGTCTGGTGAACTGACATTCACTCTGCATAAACGAGTTGTGAGGAAATTTAAGCGTAATCCAGTTGTATCAAACCACTATGAAGATCATTGTCAAGCAGATTTGGTTGATATACAGAGATATCAACAAGCCAATGAAGGATTCAGGTACATCCTCACAGTTATTGATGTCTTTACAAAGATTGCGTTTGCAATTCCAATCAAGAGTAAAGATGGGAATCAAGTGTCTGATGCTTTGCAGACAATTTTCTCGACATACAGACCAAACTACATACAGACTGACGAGGGAAACGAATTCAAAAATGCCAAAGTCAAGAATTTATTCAAACGATACAGCATCAAATGGTTTCCGGCAACAAATGAACACATCAAGGTTCCAACGGACGCTCATGACAAAGATACACAAATTCATGACATCCACTGGAAACAGACAATTTGTTCAATTCCTTGAGAGATTCGTCAATTCATACAACAAAACCTACCATCGATCAATCAAAATGACTCCAAATGAGGCCAAGTCTGCTCCTGTCAAAAAAGTATTCATGAATTTATACGGAGTTGAAGATGAACGGTCGTTATTGAAAAGGTTGTTCAAGTCTAAAATACCTGTTGGGACTCACGTGAGGATCGCGGAAACAAAGAATAGATTTGCAAAGGGTTATGCTCAAAATTTTACAGATGCTGTTTACAAAGTGGCCAATGTTGTTCCCAGTCTAAAGACTCCCACATTCAAACTTATTGATCACAAAGGGAAGCCCATAAAAGGGAGATTCTACAATTCTGAGATACAGAAAATTGGGAATCCTGATCTCTATCGCGTCTCTATCATAGGAGAGAGGAAACGAGGACGAGGAAAACAATACTTGGTCCACTACGTGAATTTCCCAGACACAGAAGATCAATGGATCCCCGCATCACGAATTCAGGATCTGTCATGAACATTGTGAAGCAAGCTCCACGATCAGAAGTCATCAATTATTTTGCACAAGTCTCAGTCTTGTTTATTGTAGTGATTGCATGTATCCTGAATCTGAGCATTTACCCAAATAGTGAGACACGGAACCTGTGGGTGACTTTACTCACTGCTGCTCTAGGATTCATGATGCCTAATCCACGATTCAAATTGGAAGATACAAAAGAATCCCCTATCCATGTTGCAGTTGACAATCATGGACAGTAAAGACGAATTATATGTAACTCTTGTCTCGAATGTGATCAATAATAATTTCAACAATTCAATCTCAAATTTTGTGACTCAGCTTCCTTCTGTTTTGACGCTAGACTCGAGTTGGCGAGTCGGCCTCAGTGAAATACATTTCACTAATTCATGGTGTAATCTGAGGACAAATAATCGTGTTCTTCTCCACGACGATTTCCAGAAAACATCAAATAGTTTCACAGCGATCAATGCCGGAAGATACGAGGATGTTGAAGCATTACTGGATGAAATTCGTGCTAAAACACAACAGACGGCAAATCTAGACGTTCAGCGTTTACCAGACCTGCGGGTCAACTACAACACACGGCGAATCACAATGAGGTTGGGTGCAACAACGGAAGGAGATCATGTCCGATATCATTTTGATCCGGAGCTTGCAGAAATGCTCGGTGTTTCTGATGGATTCAGTAGCAGTTTTGCACACACAATTGTCACATTGGATGATACTGTTGATGTCAACCCACCAATTTCTGCAGACGACACATTCATAGCCAAGCGATCATATGATCTCACTGGCGGTATTCACAGCCTCTTTGTTTACTGTGACATTGTTGATTACTCCATTGTGGGGAATACCAGAGCTCAATTATTGAGAATGGCACACATACCTGCCGAAAGTAAATTTGGTGACTCGATTGTCGACAGATTTGAGAGTCCTCACTATCTACCCCTGTCAACAAAAGAGATAAGCTCAATTGAAATTGATATCAAAGACGACACAAACACGCCAATCTCATTTGAATTTGGACGCGTGAAACTTGTGCTGCATTTCAAGAAATGGATGAATACTATATGAGTCAGGCAGGCTCTGGCCTTGCCGGTTTCCAGGGTGTCCGGTATCAGAAAGGAAATGGATTCATGGGTCGACTTGTGACTGGCACTGTGATGCCGATTCTTAAAAAGGTGCTCCCCTTTTTGGGTAAAACTGTATTGAATGCAGGTTCAAACATCATTCAAGATTTTGAAAACGGTGGAAATCTCAAAGCGAGTGCATCCAAACGATTCAAAGAAACAAAGACTTTGCTAAAATCAAAATCACTCCAGAAATTAAAGGAACTGACAGGAGGTGGACGGAAGAAGACGAGAACGAATAAAAGAAAGAATATCAAGAAGAAGAGGCCAAAGAAGAAGAAGCAAAGCAAACGACGAATCAAACGTGTTGCGTGTGATTTTCTATGATGGAGAAACGAGTGATTCATCCAAAGTCTGCTATCGCTCCCCACCCGCAACTTGAACTCTTTGCGGTTCCACCAACTCAAGTATCAATCGAGAGAGACATTGACTCGGAAATCAGACCCTTATCTTCGCTTTCGTCAAATCAGCCACTTGAATTTATCATCAACAGCAGCGTTGACGAGTACATCAACTTTGCAGAAACATACATTTATGTAAAGGCTAAAACGCTGCTGATGAAAAATGATCGATCAAATCCCACATCAGAAGATTGGGACTCTGTGACTCCGGCTCAATATTTTCTGCACTCTATTTTCAGTCAGTGCGATGTCCTGATTGGAAACAATGAAATTACCAATTCACCTCAAACTTATCAATATCGGGCATTCATTGAATCTTTACTGGCATTTTCAGAGTCTGCCAAACGAACTCATTTGAAGGCCAGCATGTACGGAGGAAGCGAATATAGGAATCAACAGATTAGGCCTGATGACAGCACCGGGAACAATGGGCGGATCTTTGAAATGATGGGCAGACTGCATTTGGATCTGACCTTTCAGCAAAAATTAATGATTGGTGGCTGCGACATCAAAATCAAGATTCTGCCAAGTGACCCGAAATTTTATTTCAACATTAGCAAGAATGGTCTGTCAGCATCTCTGGAATTTTTGGAGGTTACTCTCCAGGTTCACAAATCACGAGTGTTCCCATCAATTGTATCTGCACATGCAGAAGCAATGAGGGTTTCTCCTGTTGTTTACCCAATTACAAGATGTGAGGTTAAACGTGTCGGCATTCCACAAGGTCAACTGGACTTTATCCAAGATGTGATTCGTGGTCCCCTTCCACGGCGAGTCCTCATGATGCTGGTTGATACCAATGCATTCAACGGCTCTTATGACAAGGATCCATTCATTTTCAAGAACTATGGCGTTAATTATTGCTCTGTGTTTGTAAATTCTACACAGTACCCAACAAAGGCTTTCATGCCTAATTTTGAAAAGGGGTTATTTACACGCGAGTACATGAAACTGATGCAAGCTCTCAATCAGAATGGAACAGATGTCTACACTGACTTGACCATGGAGTCATTCAAACAAGACAAGACCATCTTTGCCTTTGACTTTGCACCTGACTTGTCGAGTGGTCCAGGAGAAGCAGGTCATGCAAACATTCTCACAGAAGGCGTTCTCAGACATGCAATCAGGTTCACCCAGCAGACAACAGAAGCTATAAATGTTCTCTTGTATTGTGAATTTGATGAGTGTTTTGGCATTGATTACAACCGCACTGTTGTCAAATCATTTGAATCATGAATACATCCGAAATAAATGATTTTCTCCGAAAAATTCCAAGTTTCGTTGGTGCATTTCCTTGTAATCACATACCAGCTCCTAGTGAATCAGAATCAGCATTCGTGATTAATCTTTCACCGTTTAATGCGAGTGATGATTCTATCCAAGGATCTCACTGGGTTGCCATTGTGATACGAGATGGAAAGGGAATTTATTTCGATAGCATGGGTTTACCACCACTTCAATCAGATATATTGAGGTTTTTGAGCCAACATTCGATAAGATACAAATTCAATACACAAAATCTACAGAGTATTCATTCCCGAGTTTGTGGAGTCTACTGCATCGACTTTATCACCATGCATGCACTTGGTGAGAGTCTCAGAGGCTATTTAAGCAGCTTCCAAGTAGATCAGCACTTCAATGACAGATTGGTGGTCGACCGAGTAACATGCCTATCGTCAATATTACAGCCACAGTCCTTGACCTCAAATTGGACCTCAAAACCCCTTGCTGTAGTCGCCTCTCTACCAGAAGCATGGACCCAGAAGAAGAAGGTCAAACGTGTGCGGATGAAGAACGCATTCAAATGTGCGAGACTTCGGAAGCCAGGAACAAAGATTGTCGCTTCCGTGTATGAAAATGGAAAAATTGTGATTTTGGGTGCCAGACATGAATATCAAGTGGATGACACTTGCAACTGGCTTTCGATCATCTTGAAATCAACCCAAAAAGCTGCACCGCAAATAAGAAACATTGTTTACAGTCTCCAGCTCTCTTCTGCTGTCCGATTAGAAGAACTTTACAAGTCTCTGCGTGAGCTACCAAACTCTCGGGATTTTGGATCATTCAATCCTGAGCTTTCACCTGCGTTCATCTATCGCCCACTTGCTGTGGACGGCATAAAAGCACTCATCTTTAGACCAGGGAAAGTGAACATCACCGGCCTGAAAACATCTGCTGACATTCCTGTTGTAGTTGAAGAAATTCAGAGATTGGTGTCATGGAACTCAACAACAAACTGGTTTACGGAACAACTCAAACATCTGAAAACGAAGTGACGCTTTTTGCTGTCAACAAAAATTCGGCAGAACTTTGGATTTTCAGCCAGGGAACAAGTGATGTGCTTGCTCTCGATGTGAATGGTGCACGATCTCTCCTCTGCCTGCTCCAAATTTACAATCCTGGGATCCAAATCAATTCTCGGATCAAAACAGGAGGATACACCATGAATTTTTATTCTGGACTCACAGAGACAATCTGCATCAGTCAGAAGCAAACGTGTGTTTATCTGGAGCCTGCATTTCTGTCAAACTTCAAATACATTTTGAATTCGGCAGTGTATGAAATGGAAAAGGAATGAGACTTTATTCAATAAAATTTCAGTTGTTTTGATTTCTCCCGTGTCTCATAATGCAAACTGAGTCAATTCTGTCTCCTTCATTATCTATCACTCTTTGCCACAGCGTAGGGAGCATCTCAATTGAACTCCACCGCCTCTGATTGTTTAGGTTGTTTATTATCTGATTCATGGCTTGTCGCACCACATTTGGACTTGCAAATTCGATATCATTGATGGCTTGTCGTAAATCTGGGAAAACCTCAATGTCGAGAGGCATGATGTCTTGTGATCGAGGCGGTTGTTCCCATGTTTGCCATCCGAAGCCTCGAATTACCTGCCTAACCTCTGCTGTGTTGTGAACACTGAGATTGTCCATGATGATGATCGGTTCATGGATGTTGAGACGAGCAAGTGCCGGTCGAAGCACATTTGTGAGGAAAAATGTGAAATGTCCACTATTTGTTGTCACTTCATTTGGAAGATAAGCATGTGCAATAATTTGATCTCTTGCAAAAGCAGCAATCATTTGAAGTTCTCCATTTACTATCCAAAACTCATCAATCGCAATGATGCGATTCAAGACTGAAGCATCGTTGCGATAGTTTTGTAGATTTCTGCTCGCGATAGAGACTCGCGTTTGTCGCCAAATGGCATCAGCCGAGAGTGGCGTGACGCGTGGGCAAATGTTTGAGTCAGTTGAATCTGCGATGCTCATTAAGCGATCGATCAACGGGCGGACCAGTTGGTTATTTGGATGAAATGCGCTCAAAAAGAGATTGTTCTTTGTTTTTTAAGCAGAAGGATCATCCAGCATATGGCAAATGATGAATCCCATGAGTCGATCCTCATTTGACAGCTGCATCTTTAGTGCCATGTTTCTCGTAATTGGCTGACTTGCAGCAAAGGCAATCAAGAGTAGGAACACAATCATCATTTTGGGAGTGTGATGCAGTTAACTGCTTTTATTCAGAGAAGAGAATCTCAGCGACAGCTTTTTCAAAGAAAGAGACAATGGTTCGCTGAGCGTCAGCAGGGACAAACACTTTTGTGGGTTTCTTGTCCTTCTTTTCACCTTTGATCACCAGCGATCGTGATCCCCATGACGACTCCGACCACTCAACTGCCAGATTCCGGAGTTCCTCACCACTCGCAGATTTGACGGTCGTTGATGCGGGGAACAGATCATCAGACAGTGACGAGTCCATCCACTTGATCTCGTCAGCATTGAATGTGACGACATTCCACCAGCGGTATCGATCACGAGCAGATTCCGACTTCTTACCCGTTGGCTTTGAGTAGCGGGTCAGCTTCGCACAGAAGACAGATCCAGACTCTTTTTGGAGTGTGGACAACTCGCACTCGATGCGATAGAGTCGTCCCTCTTTCGACATGCTGACGACGGGAATCCACTGCACTGGTGAAGAAGAAGATTCCATTCTGAACGAGTGAAGAGGATGGTTTAGAGGATGGTTAAGAGTGGAGATGTGTTCGAGAAGACAGCGAACGAGAGAATGAGGACTTGGAGCAACCGACCCCAGTATTTATATGATCCTGCTTGTGACAGGATTGTCACAGTTTTTGGTGCCATGCGTGTCACAGGGTTTGGTGACATGCGCGTCACAGGTTTTGGTGACATGCATGTCACAGGTTTTGGTGAGAGGATTGTCACAGTGTTTGTGACATGCGCGTCACAGGGTTCGTGACTGGGATGTCTCGAGAATCGAGAATCAATCTGTTGCATCTCAAAGCAATGAACTCAATCTCAAAATGGGAGGGAAAAAAAACAATTTATTTTCCAATCAATGCTTTCTTTCGCAGAGCCATTCGCTTCTTCACATCAATGTCTTCAAAAACACGAGTATGGCGCTCTGGCTCATAGATTTCAGCAGGATGAGATTTCGTGAAATGATCTGGCATCCTGCCGCTCTCATCGAACCAGTGACAGCCGCGGATGCGACACACACGTGGTGATCGGAACGCCTGCTCAGGACTCTCCACGAACAAACGTTTACCCACACTTTTGATGACGATCTTCTTTTGCATCTTTTTGCGTGGCGCCTCGACCATGACTGCCTTTGTCAGTCTCTTTGGAGTTTTCTCCGATTTGAGACCATCGTTCTCTGCACGAAGCTGCGTCGTCCATTCCAGAAGCTGAGTGATCTGATCATTCTTTCGCTCAATGTCATTGTCCATCTTAATGACAAAGTCGGCCTCAGCAGAGGATCCGATTTTCCTCAATTGATCAATGATTCTGTTTTTCACTGCAGAGAGAAGTTAGTTTTT
>CATOPV010000021.1:0-11370 GCA_951802165.1 Adalia decempunctata
GCGGATCGTCTTCTTGTCCAACTTCTCGAACGTCAGGTCCAGCAGACGGAAGAGGTTGCCCTTCATGCACATCAGTCGGACGTAAGTCAGCAACTTTAACGCACACAGCGAGACGATGGCTAAGCTGCTGATGAGGATCGTGTCTTTGAACAGAATGGCGTACACGTGGAACGAGATCATGACGAGCATGAGCAAGACTCCGAACGTCCGGATGAAGTAGTTCCAGACGCTCGTCAACTTGGACGAAGCAGCAGTTGACCATTTGATGCCAGCGAGAGACAGGAAAGCACGAGAAACAGGCAATGCTTCCATCACGACGATGCAAATGACTTTGAAACACAAGTCAGTGAAAGGCAGAGGAGAAAGAGAAGAACTGCGCACCTGTCCTAATGTTTGACACGAGAGAAAGAAACACGAGTAATCGATCACAAGAAGGGACGGCAAAGATCACCACAATTGAGGGACATTTATTCGTAGCGAAACATTGCCGTTGCTATCTCTTGAAATGGAGTTACTGCGTGACACATGTCTCCTGATCTGTTTGTGATCGCGTGAACAGAATCACGAGACCGATCTTCTCTCCGCATTTGCGACAACACACGTCAGAAGTCAGTTTCAGTTGGTGTACGTGAGGATCTCGACTGTCTCGCAACACACGGCACTGAAACGCACCACAGAGCAAGAGTGCCCGCTGGGAAACACTGTTCCCGCTCCTGATGGATGACGACGGATCAACACACGGCAGGTCCGCAGCCAAACAACATGCAGTGAGTCTGACGAAACTGGAAAGAAAGGGCGCGCTAATAAATAGTCCGATTGAATTATTTTACTCCAAAATATTATTATATATTCGGTTAGTGGGTCATACAATCCGGATTGCTGACATGGATGTCGACTGTAACACTCGTGATCATGCTGACCAATAGTCCATCAGCTGCGTGCCTGACCACTTGTCTGCTTGTCGATTAGCCAGGCATTCGAGCTGCTGCTCGCTGAAGTGACTGTTCCAGTCGCCGACGATACCTTTCCGGAAAAAGGATGTCTCCTTTTCACGCCCAGAGCTGACATCCACTGATGGACTCGAGTCTCCCGGTCCAAATGGAAGTCGGACATTCTTCTTCATGTGAGCAAAGGATGTGTTATCGATTACCAAATTGAGAAGGCTTGCATCATTTTGCAACAACATGGCCTCGTAGTCATGGTCTGGATCAGAGATAAAGCGAGCAATCTGCAGGATAACACTGCGAGGGTCCTTCTTCATCAGCTCGTACGTCGTGAACAAGACGTTATCTTGGTCACGACGAGACCACCAGTCCTTAACGTGATCAAAGAAGTCACCGTACGGCAGATCACCTTGAACAAACTTGTCAAAGAATTGCTCGAACGGGGATCCAGCTAAGCTTGGATCCAGACCTTTGAGCACTTTGTTGAAGTGGAAGAAAGAGACACAAGCGTCACGAGGATCGCGAGCCACATAAATGTACTTTGCCTGTGGATGCTGGGGACAGACGTGAGCCGGTAAGTGGGTGTTCATTGTGCGCGGCGACGCTTGTTTCTCCAAGTCTGTCGTTCCGTCCATTTCTATGAAAGGAGCGATCTGCGATAGCTGTTGCATGGACGGCAACGGAAGCTGAGCCTTGTTCTGGATGGACCAGACGATGTATCGCATCCACGTTGTCCCGCACTTGGGATACGTCACCTGGAAACGCGGGAATCGAGTTCATGGCTACGAATTGTGGGGAAAAGGTCTTACGATGAAGATGTCGAGAGGACGAGGCTGGAATCCGATCGCCTGTTTGATGTGTTCTTCTGGGAATCGGATCGGAAACCGTACTCCCTCCACCTGTGGACCACGGTCGCTGTTTGGAGCCATTCCTCTCTCAAGTGTGAGGAATGATGGCTGGAAAATGTGATTGACTTCGGCTTTCGCGTAACAACGGTAGTGAAAAAAAATTGAGGCACAACTCGTCTTTTTTTATTCCTGCTGACAGATACGCCCCAAGTTTAGATTAGTGGGAAACAATGTCGAGGAAGGAGAGGAAAGATTGCTTTGTTCACCGCGTGGTTCCATATTCCTGTCCCACACGCGCTACATTCTACCACCCGGGGTCGCGTTATCCAAGACGCTCGTACAGGAGATCACTGACAAAAGGGTGGGGGTGAGAAATGACGAGGAATTGGGAAAAGCATGGGTCGCTGCAGACACAATCAATTAAATCCATGTATTGCGAAAAATCACCCCGTAACACCGCTCTTACTCGGGATAGGTCGGCCTCAAATCGAGTCTCTCTCTCTCTCTCTCTCTTTGTGGAGTGGTGTCACGTGCTGAGCTGGATACAGTCTTGGCAATCGAGCAATCGGAATTCGTTGCTCCCTTATGTGTGTGAAAATGACAGCTGCTAAGATCTCGTGACACAGGGAAAATATTGTCTTCTGTCCTAACCCTGACTGTTTGTCGCCGTTCCCGTCGCTTCACAGTCTCTTTTCTGTCGTCCGGCCTCATCATGGCGAACAACAAGAAACACCCAAAGACTCGCTTCTTGCACTACGCAGTCACGCTGCTATGTCTGTTAGGAACCGTTTCCCAGGTCTTCGATGCCACAAAGGAGTACATGCGTTTTGATACTCTGACTCAAGTCCACATCGTCAACTTGGACGCTCTGGCCCTGCCTGCAATCGGTGTCTGTTCTTCTTACGATCAGAAGCACTTCGGTAACATGACCATCGCAAACCGACTCGTCTTTACATCAAAGATCTCAGATTTTCTGAACCACTGCAATGTCCTGAATCCCAAGACTTTGAAATACTTGGACTGCATGTCCGTGACACGGGTTCAAGAGTACATAGACAGCAGCATGAAGTGCTACTCCTTCTTCGAGCTAGGCTCACTCCTGAGCGAGGCTCTCACCTACGATCAGGTAGAAGGTGAGTTCCAGACGTTTGACCTCAACATTTCGGTGCCGGCCGGATCCAAGATCCCGCCCCTCCTCGTCGTCTATCCAAACGATGATTCGTTTGCAATGAAGCGCAATTCCCACAACAAGAAGTGGGTCGCTCCTGAAGGAACAGCAGAGTTTGTGTTTACGATTGAGATCGAGGAACACTTTCTCCTCCCGCCTCCCTATTCCACCAAATGCTTCAACTTTGAGAAGACAAAGCATCGGACGCGAGCCGTAGCTTTGGACAAGTGTATCATGCGCAACTTCGAGATCAATGGAACACACTACCTTCCCTACCTCACGTATGCCAGCAGGAAAGACAGTGTCAACGATCTGACGCAGCACACGATCGGGAAGGACCAGGAGAAAGCTCTAGTTGACGACGCCATGAAGATCTGCGACCTCATCATCCCCTCAGATGACTGCCGAACCCTCATCTACAAAATCATACCCAAGTCCTCATACCCTGGTCCTCCAGGTCAGGATACGGTGAGAGTTGTGTTAGCCGGGCTGCCTGCAACCTCGCTTTGGACAGAGATTGTTCCCTTGTACTCCATCATGGACTTCGTCAACTGGGTCGGTAACATCGGCAACCTTTGGTTCGGTTTCAACCTCTTCTCCTCTTCTGTCACAGCTGCAAGCATTCTCCAATCACCAGGGAAGCAGATCAAACACTTGCTGGTTCCAACTAGATTACGAAGACGTCGAAGGCAACGACAGCATGGCTCGAGATTCACTACCATTTTGAGCATGGCAATCAAAATGACGTCCATGTGTCTCGCCACCTTCCAGATCTGGGACATCCTTACCATCTATGTTGAGAATCCGTTCACCTGGAATTATTTTACAAATCTGCCCAACTTTCTGCCTTTTCCAACGGCCGTCTTTTGCGTTGATCGCGTGATGGACGGTCACAAGGTGCAAAAGTTGTTTCCACGTGTCTTCAACACGATCGATCCTGAGAAGTGGGACCAAGTGCTGACAGTGGATCAGCAGCTGCAAGTCACACCAGATGCTGAACAGTTGATCTCGAACAAGTCACGATTCACGTCAACAGAAACAATGGCCTGGGAAAAGTTGCATGAATTTCAATCGTTTGAAAAGTACGTGAACCACAAGCACCTGTGTTTCAAGACGTTCAGCGACGAGACACGCATCAATCAGACCTTTCCACAGCATCTAATGAAACGCACGCTGAGCGAGTTGATGCAGTATTTCACTGTCTATGTCAACGTGAACGGTAATTGGAGCAAGGAGATCAATGAGGTCAGCATGGTCATCCAGTTCGACTCCAAGTTCATGCGGTCTGGCAGTCGCTCTCTCCTACAAGGTGCGTCTCAAAACATCATCATACCGATCACCAAAGAACGCAGGTTGTGGATGGACATGTACATGACGTATCACCGGGTTCTTGAGGTCAATTACTTTGCTGACCACTTCAAGGCAACCTGCCTCTCCTATACGACACATTATGGCAGTGATCGTGTCTCTTTGATAACCAATTGTGTCAAAAGTCACATCATGCGCTCCTTGTCCAAGTCTTCACCGAACGAGTGGCCACGCGGACTCTTCTACAGTGCAAGTATGTCCGACATGGACCCCGAGATCTTGAACCAGCAGCCGCTCGTCTTTTCCGAGAACAATAGCCTCCTGGAAAAGTATGAGGCGGACTGCGGTACCAAGTTCCCTATGGCTGACTGTGAGATTTCCTCTGTCGACGTCATCACCGAAGATTTCATCTCAAACTTCAACGACGGGACACTGCTCAGGATCACCCTCTACCCGCCGGGAAAAGGATACATCAAACTGCAACAGCAGCTACGATTTTCTGTCCTCAGCCTGCTGGGCTTTGTGGGCGGCACGATCGGCTTCTGGATCGGTTTTGCACTCATCGACTTTCGTCACCTTATTCCTCAAGCCTTTATGATGGTACAGAGATACATTCGCAAGAAGAACAGGCGAACAGCGAGACAGCACAGACACAAGAGCGAGCTCATTACACGGCAAGAAACATGTTCACAGCACATATTCGCGATTACCTAACGAGAACAAGTAGACTCTGATTAAACTGCGGAACAATTCACCTTCTGCTCAAATTGCTTGACGCTTGTGAGGATCATAACTGTGAAGGGGATCAGTTGGTTGAAGAAGGACAGAACAAGGGATCGCCGGATGATGATGTCGTCGCAAACGCTGGCGCACACCATCGACTCCGTCATCAGGAAGAACTTCAGTCTCTTCCGTGCTCGCTGGTCCTTGTGGTAGACTGGCTCGTGGTCAGCTACGATGACCTGAGCCATTTTCCAGGCTTTCGTGATCTTCTGATTCGACCTCATGCTCAGGTGTATGATTTGGTAGGCCAGCCACATGAAGTTCACGTTCAGAGAAGATACCGCGATCGTTGTGAGGACGGGCGAAACTCCGAGCGTCCGACTGCCTGTCAGCTGGAAGACAGTCCCGTTTGCAAAGCCGACAAACATGGTCGCCATCAAAGCAAACGGCAGGATACCCGTGTTGACGTTGACAGCAGTCATCAAGTCATTGTACCAGGACAGAGAATCGTGCATCGCCAAGAAATCCGGGCTCAAGCGGAACTTCTGGGACAGCGTTAATCGATGCGCTTGAGCCGCCGCTACTAGTGTTGCGTGCAGTAATGAGATGTACAACTGCATCAGCACCGTGAACAAGAACATTTGACCTATGAAAAGTGGGTACATGACCCCGAGGAGTATTGAGGGAATTTGCTCCTCTAACTTGAGTCCCAGAGCTAGAGCTGCAGCGTCGCCCTTCGTTCCTTTGTACCAGTAGTAGATCACAGCGGAAATGCTCCAAAACATGAAGTACCCGATTCTGTAGCGGCCGTGTCTCCTGTCAAAAGATTGGATCTCTTTTCGAGACTCTTGGTCCAGGGAAGCGAAGAGCGGTCGCAGCTGGTTGTACAACATTTTGGCCCTACACATGATGCGCACGTATGTCGCGAGTTCGATGACGAAAAATAAAATAAATGATACGTTCATGAGACCGATGGTGTCCCAAAAGAGGAGAGCGTAGATCTGAACGCCGGTCACAAAGAAAAGACGAAGAACAACAGCCGTCTGAAGAAACGTTTGGGCGAAGCGAGTCAAGAAAGAGGGTGACGGATTGCTGGAGAAGCCGATAAACGACAGACCGACGCGAGAAAACGGCAGAACTTCCATCCTCTCTCACTAAGGATCTTGCGATGACTGTCGTGTGTCAAGCCAAAATGACATGCAAGTTTTCTGTGGACCAGGAAATTGAAGCAAGGCTGCAACATCCCCACGATTACCATGAAACTGCTGACAGATACGAAGGTTTGCGCCGTCGTCATTGGGAACTGGCAAATCGATCACGCACTCACAATGGGAGTCTTCAAAAGAAAGGTTGGGGTTTGATGTATCTGCATATCGGATTTTATAGTATTTTTTATGCTGATTACAAGAGTGTTCTCCAAAATCGCCTCAGATTTACCGTTAATTAGGAATATTGATTATAAGATTAAAATATAAATATTTCATGGTCCTAACCTAAGTGTTTTCAGCACTGTCACATCATCCACTCATATTGTTCATTATTATGAAAATAGAATTCCTATGATAATGTATGGTTTTGGTTGCTAAAAAACATATTAAGCCAAATGCACCAATTTTCTGATGTGATTAAATAATGATGAGATAGTATTTTGTTATTGACAGTTTATGATCGACATATTGTACTATCGATATGTTTGATTATAGGTAATTTTGAAAATTGAATTCTATGTTTTGTAATTAAGATTCCTCATTAACGGTAAGTCTGAGGGGATTTTGGAGAACACTCTCGTAATCAGCATAAAAAATACTATAAAACCCGATATGCAGATATATCAAACCCCAACCTTGCTTTTGAAGACTCCCATTGTCAGGGAGATAACAGCCATCAATGTCGCTCGAGTGAGAGCAAGGACAGCGTGCAATTTTTCAATCCCAATTCTTCGATAAACAGAATGGGGTAGATAATGACGTGTGTGAGTGCACACTTGTCTTTGCACACGACCTGCATGAAAGGTGGGCGGATCCTGGAAATAAAGGGAGGCAGCTTCCTTCAAGGCTCGCTCACTTGCCACTTGATCCATCATCCAAAATTTCATCTACGTCGAGATCCATGGATCTCAATCAAGTTTTCCAAATACTGCCGTCATTCCTTTCAAGGAATATTCTGGTAGTCGTCGTGATCTCGATCGTGACGTACCATTTACTCAAGCCGTACTTTGATCCGAAACGCCAGCGTCTACCGCCCGGTCCAGCTGGCATCCCTGTTCTCGGTTACACGCCTTTCCTACCCAAAAATTACATCCCGCATGCAATGAAATTGTTTGCAAAGTACGGCAAGATTTGGAGCATGAGACTCGGATTCACTGACGTCGTCTTTGTCTCTGACTTCGAGGTCATGAAAAGGATGGCCACCGTCGACGCATTCAATCATCGGCCCGAATTCTCACAATTCGGCAAGTTTTCTGTCCCCTTCTTGACTGCAAGTGAGTACCTGTCATCATCTTTCTTCCCTGCTCTAACATGATGATACAATTATCGCACGTAGGGCCACGAGATTTTGGGTATGTTATAGAATATTCTTACTCAGCATGACAAGAGGAGCACGAATATACCATTCATTTCTCTCCCAGACCAATTTTTGGTTTATGTGGTATTTCAGCATTATTATGTGTAAGCCTATGTGAAAATCACCTGATGAGATGTGAGGAAGCACAATACAATGGTTAGTCATGAATAAGATTAATTATGGGACACTAGGTCACGAGCGCAAACCTAACCTAACCTAGAATATAAGTATGGTATATTATCATTCTAAAGTCATGTTATGGGACACTAAGTCACGAGCGCAAACCTAACCTAACCTAATATATAATTATAATAAGTTATCGATCTTAAGTCATGTCATGGGACACTAAGTTACTAGCGCAAACCTAACCTAACTTAGTATATAAGTATAATAAGTTATTGATCTTAAGTCATGTCATGGGACACTAAGTTACGAGCGCAAATCTAACCTAAGCTAATATATAAATATATTATATTATCAATCTTAAGTCATGTGATAATAAGTGATGTTATGGGACTATGATTCATGAGTGCTAAGCTAACAAAACCGGATATATCAGTAGGATAATGTTATTCAATGTCATGGGGCCGTCTTGTCTATCCAATGGAATGTTGTTAGTGACTTAAATCGATCTTTCATGCTACTTTAATAATCTACCTAAATGTTGTCTGGGAGAGGTATGAGTGGTGTATCCTTACTCTCCTCATCATGCTGAACAAGAATATGTAACTATGCAACCGATATCTCGTGGCCCTACGTGCGATAGTTCTGCCAACATGATGACCTTTGAATCATTTTGATTACCTCAGTGAACGGCGATGCGTGGAAGGAGCAGAGGAAGTTCTCGCTGCGTGTCATGCGTGACGTCGGCGTCGGCAAGCAAACGTTTGAGGACGCGATCCTGGACGAGATAGAGGACCTGATGCACACGATCCAACGAGGGGAAGGAAAGGCGACCTCGGTCCAACTCCCACTCGGATCTTCCGTCGTCAACATTGTGCACCACTTCATCACGGGATCCCGTTTGAACCCGGAAGATCCGATCCGGAAAATGCTGAACGACAATTTCCTGCCTCGCGGAAACGTCCCTTCCATGTTCAGCCTCGTCTTCTTCCTGCCCATCATCTTTGACACCCTGAAACACATTCCCTTCACCACGACTCATACCTTTGTCAAGCAGATGGAAACCGTGATCGATTATATCAAGACCCAGGCATCGGGTTCGAAGCAAAAGGCCAGCGACAAAGAGTCAGGCAGCTTCATCGAGGTTTACCGCGAGAAGATGCTGGACAGCGAGTCGGGAACATTTAATGAGGAGCATTTGGTCGGAAACTCGGTCACCTTCTTCGCCGCCGGTTCCGCAACCACAACTGATTTCCTGTCCTGGTTCCTGTTGCTCATGATCGTGGACCCTGCGATCCAGCGCAAACTGCGCCAAGAGGTCGACGATGTGATCGGCAGCAAGCGTCCCTCCCTCAACTATCGCGATGCCATGCCCTACACAGAAGCCGTGATTCACGAGTTGCACCGACTCGGCTCCACGACTCCCTTTGCACTGCCGCACGCTGTCGGCAAGGACATGTGGCTGGACGGCTACTTCTTGCCTAAGGGAACACAAATCATCTTTGCTACTCACGCAGTCCATGTCAATCCGGAGTACTTCCCCAACCCTCATGACTTTATCCCAGAGAGGCACATCAACAAGGAGGGGAAGTTTGTGCGGAACGAGAAAATCATCCCCTTTGGAATCGGAAAGCGCTCGTGTCCTGGTGAGCCGATCGCCAACACGGAGATCTTCTTGTACGTCACTTCTTTGGTCCAGAAGTTCGTGATGGAGATGCCGAAAGGGAAGAAGTACGGGATGGAGGGAAAGGCGGACCTGGTGGGTCGCATCCCAGCTGACTCTCCGGTCCAAGTCATTTTCAAACGGCGTCGCTCTATGTCTCAATAAACAACGAGCATTAAATCCTGTTCCCAGTGCTTATTATCTCACACGAGGAAAACACCGTGTTAATCACAGGGACCGCAGGGTTCCCTGCTGCAACAGGCACCGTACTTGTTGTCCGCTAACGGTCTGTCCGCTCCCCTCTTGTCCGCTTCCTATGGTCCGCTTTCTTGGTGTCCGCCGTACTCCTTATCCGCTGACTTCTTGTCCGCCAAGCATTAAAAGACGTGGTGTATAAACACAAGAATAGACAGTTTTGCTATAGCATTGCTGCTTGTGTCTATGACGTTCCATGTCATCGCCGATCTTTTACGCTAGAATCTGTTTCTCTACTCTGTTCACATTGCGCGATAATCACATGGTGTGCTTTTTCATGCTGCATGAGTGAAAGAAGGAGTCATTCCTCTATCTCAACCAGTGGAGATCCCCCGGCCGGTTTGAGGTGTGCGGCGGCCGCCCTCATAGACTCCTATGTTTTGATCTAGATTCACTCCTTGATTCCCGATTCAATTGCGCGACGGTCAGTTAGTGTGCTTTTTCACGCTGAATAAGAAAAGCGAGGAATCATCCCCCTATCTCAACCAGGAAAAATCCCTCGGCCGATTTTCGGTGTGCGGCGGCCGTCGCCGTACACTCCTATGTTGCAACTGCTGTTTCGATCTAGATTCTTTCCCTGATTCCCGATTCAATTGCGCTACGATCAGTTAGTGTGCTTTTTCATGCTCTACAAGGAACAGAAATAATGAATGTTCCATCTCAACCATGGAAAATCCCTCGGCCAATTTTCGATATATGGCGGCCGCCGCCGACTCGGATGTTACAACTGCTGTTCTGGTCTAGGTTC
Source organism: Adalia decempunctata (assembly GCA_951802165.1). Lineage (NCBI taxonomy): Eukaryota > Metazoa > Arthropoda > Insecta > Coleoptera > Coccinellidae > Adalia > Adalia decempunctata. The sequence continues at coordinate 10,346 of CATOPV010000021.1, forward strand.
TCTCCCTGACTTGTAACCGGACTTTCTCGTTGACTCTCAGGATGTTTTCATCATTGATGTACCTCCTAACACAACTCAATGATGAATTCATTCCCGTCATCATCATTCGATCATGATTCCTGTTTGCACGTTTGGTGATAAAGGTGACTGACGGCGGCCGCCACACCGAAAATCGGCCGAGGGATTTTTCCTGGTTGAGATAGAGGAATGATTATTCGTTTTCCTTATTCTGCGTGAAAAAGCACACTTACTGATCGTCGCGCAATTGAATCGGGAATCAGGGAAAGAATCTAGATCAAAACAGCAGTTTCAACATAGGAGTGTACGGCGGCGGCCGCCGCACACCAAAAATCGGTCGAGGGATTTTCCCTGGTTGAGATAGAGGAATGAAACCTCGTTTTACTTATTCCGCGTGAAAAAACACACTAACTGATCGTCGCGCAATTGAATCGGGAATCAGGGAAAGAATCTAGATCGAAACAGCGGTGGTAACATTGGAGTCTATGACGGCGGCCGCCGCACACCAAAAATCGGCGGAGGGATTTTCTCTGGTTGAAATAGAGGAATGATTCCTTCGTTTCCTTATTCAGCATCAAAAAACACATAAACTGATCGTCGCGCAATCGAATCAGAAGTCAGGTAAAGAATCTAGATCAAAACAGCGGTGGTAACATTGGAGTCTATGACGCGGCCGCTGTCAACCGAGAAGCAAACACACAATCACTCTGGTTTGAGAGTGAACAATGTTTGTCCCATTCAACAAGTGATGAGTCTTACCTGACTCAGGTCACTGCTATGGCAAAAGTTTTCGTACACTGTCTATGATACTAGATCAGCGTGAGTTCAGTTGGTGGGTTAACTTAGTTGAGATCATGATCATCAATGTGAGTGGTAGAGGTCAGGGTAGTCGGGCGGACAGGGAGTCAGCGGATAAGCCTTCTGGCGGACAGTCAGGCAGCGGACATTGAGTCGGCGGACAAGAGGGGAGCGGATAGACCGTTAGCGGACAAGAAGTCGGACCCCCT
>CATOPV010000022.1:0-10178 GCA_951802165.1 Adalia decempunctata
TAGGATGACACTAGGATGACACATGGAGACATAGAATGGCACTCCAGTCATAGGATGACACACGGAGACATGGAATGGCACTCTAGTCACATGAAAGTCGCTGAAGAAGAGTCCTCTTACCCAACGCCACTAACGAGCGAGCTGTAAGATGTGAGCGGTCGTCTCCATTTCCGCTGGTCGCGATGTCATGCTATCGCAAGCGCAGTTTCTGTACTACCTGAGGTTTCATGCAGTCTGTTGCACTTGCCGGCGAAGCGCGTTATGCGAAAACCTGACGCAGTGCTTTCGACTGGCGCAAGCGGTTTCACGTAGAGACGATGCAGTGAATCTATTGGTGAGAGATGATTTATTCAATGCTGAGTTGTTGCCGGATTGCTGCAAGCGACTGCAGGCAATCGGATACTGGCTCATTCGTCCACGCAGTAGGTAGTCGGGGACACTGGCACGCGTCGTGTGCGAGAATCTCCAGAGCACTTGTTGAATCCCTGCAGCCTCGCTGCACATCCCAAACAGATGATTGCCAGCAAAGCGCGTAAAACGAAAACCTAACGCAGATCTGTCGACTGGCACAAGCGGTCTCCCGTAGTTGACTAGTTGAATATTACGTAAATCTACTGATGAGATGATTTATTCAATGCTGCTGTTGCTGCGCGATTGCTGCGAGCACCTGCATGCAAAGTACGAATGCTGGCTCATTCGTCCGCACGATGGGTGTCTGGAGAGACAAGCACCTGTCGTGTGTCGTCAGAGCATTTGCAGGAGACCTGCAGTGAAACAGCGCATCCCAAGCAAATGAACAGGAGGCAGCCAGCATGAGCGCGTCCACCGGCCCCGGTTGCCTGTCCCGTCCGTGCGGTGTCACACCAATCGCAGTGCTGCGGCTTTGCTGCGAGTCCTTCCCGAGCCGTGATTTCGTGGCAAGTCATCCTTTTCCCTTGTGCGGAGCGATAGCTCACGTGAATCGCGTGAATGAATGAATCGGCGAAAGATGAGGATGAGGGATGGCGCGAAATGAGCAAAGATGGTGATGGTGATGCGTTGACTGCGAAGTGAAAGGAAGACAGTCGTCGATGGTGTCAGAACTTGCACTACCACTACGGTCACGCAGGACTCATAGTCCATCAGTGATACTTACTTTTGTGCCTGCGGTCGAGAGCTGGTAGCTGGTTGTGTGGTGTCCGTGGTCGAGAGGAGAAGGAGGGAAGAAGATGGCGAGCAACAGGTCCGGTAACGGAACTCGAGTAAAAGGGACCTCGGTTACGCAACTGCAGGCTTTCTCACCCATCACTCCCTTCACTCCTGCTCGTCCACTGGCCCACGCAACCGCAGGGCTACGGACTCCCATTAGGGCAGCGCAGGAGGGGGTGGCGACACCTGAACATAGGGAGAACGTGCGAAAGCAGAGGTAATTAACATTTTTGAGCAAGTGTATACAAACGTGACACACATATGCGGAGCTGCATGTTCGAGGGATAACGGTAACGGACGAAGCTGCCGCAGTGAGGCAGCGCACTCTGTCTGTCAGACGCTTGTCTGCGGGCAACAGCTGATTGTCAATGGATTGCAGCTTGAGGCGCGAAATGAATGACTCGCTCTCTTCGTAATCGACTGCTAAGTGGCTTGTGATTGTGCCACAGCCCTTTGCCGGGACCGAGGATGCGGTCGACGCGACTTGCAGTCACTTGCTGCCTTCTTTTCTCACCCTCCGGTCTGACTCTTGATCCCGATTTCCCCATCCTTTGCGATCATGAGTGGATCGGACAACTATTTCATCCCATGTCCTAACGGCAAACTTTTGCAACTGCTTTGCACGTTCATTTCCATGCATCTCTCACAGCTGGACGCGTAGTTCTCTACGTTCCTTCGCATTGCCTGCCAGTAGAATTGATCTGCAAGTCTCTCCATCGTAAGATTTGCTGACAGGTGGCCTGACAGTGGCGAGTCATGGAATACATGCAGGATTCTTGTGCGAAGATTGAAAGGGACGACAGGCAAACCTCTCACTTCCCCGTCAGTGCACAAAGTCTTTCTGCACAGGATGTCATTGTGCATCATGTAATTTTGACGATTTGTCCTGAATGGCGTCGCATTCTTTAGTCCTGGCATCACTCTGCCATCCGTGAGATAGACGATCATCCTGCTGAGAGTCGAATCCTCCCGCTGCTGCTGAGGTAGGTCAGTGATCACGTCGCGAGTTGGGAGATCTATAGCCAGCAGATGTTCCTCCTTTTTCGCGTCGGCAGTAACCGTTAGGTTAGGTCTCGTCTCTTCACACACAGACCTGGTTCGGCAAACTATTTAGCGCAGGATCGCATCTGAGGCGAGCAGGAAGACGACATTATGGCTATCGAAAGCCGATATGTTCATTTTTGGTGTCGCGATCGGCTTTCCCGGACTCGCCACTGGTCCGCGTCATCTCGTCATCGTCATCTTGTGGAATACGCGCTCTTTGTGTTTGACTTGAAGTGATAGAAGCAGTCCAAATGAACTGGATGTCTGTCAAAGCCGAACATCCATGTCTCTGGATTATTAATTACCTCCTTACAGATGCTAGACACCCTGTCATTCAATTTGTCTGTGAATGTCATCGGTCCTTTTACCACCCAGTCTACCATCAGCGGGAATGATGTTTTGTTCGGCTTCGTCCCCAAATAAGACCTCATCTTCACGCCATTTTTCAGGACGAAGCCCATCGTACTGTTAGCGGCGAATGTTCCTCGCAGTCCTGTTCTCGCATCGACGAACACGCAAGGTTGAAGATTGAAGCCAATAGATGTCGACGATACATGGAGACATGGAATGGAACTCCAGTCATAGGATTACACATGGAGACATGGAATGGCACTCCAGCCATAGGATGACACATGGAGACATGGAATGGCACTCCAGTCATGGAATGACACATGGAGACATGGAATGGCATTCCAATCATGGAATGACACATGGAGATATGAAACGGCACTCCAGTCATAGAATTATCCATGGAGACATGGAATGGCACTCCAGTCATAGAATTATCCATGGAGACATGGAATGGCACTCCAGTCATAGAATTATCCATGGAGACATCGAATGGCACTCCAGTCATAGAATTATCCATGGAGACATCGAATGGCACTCCAGTCATAGAATTATCCATGGAGACATCGAATGGCACTCCAGTCATAGGATGACACATGGAGACATGGGATGGCACTCCAGTCATAGGATGAAACACAGAGACATGGAATGGCACTCCAGTCATAGAATTATCCATGGAGACATCGAATGGCACTCCAGTCATAGGATGAAACACAGAGACATGGAATGGCACTCCAGTCATAGGATGACACATGGAGACATGGAATGGTACTCCAGTCATAGGATGACACATGGAGACATGGAATGGCACTCTAGTCATAGGATGACACATGGAGACATGGAATGGCACTCCAGTCATAGGATGACACATGGAGACATGGAATGGCACTCCAGTCATAGGATGACACATGGAGACATGGAATGGCACTCCAGTCATAGGATGACACATGGAGACATGGAATGGCACTCCAGTCATAGGATGACACATGGAGACATGGAATGGCACTCCAGTCATAGGATGACACATGGAGACATGGAATGGCACTCCAGTCATAGGATGACACATGGAGACATGGAATGGCACTCCAGTCATAGGATGACACATGGAGACATACAATGGCTTTCCAGTCATAGGATGACACATGGAGACATGGAATGGCACTCCAGTCATAGGATGACACATGGAGACATGGAATGGCACTCCAGTCATAGGATGACACATGGAGACATACAATGGCACTCCAGTCATAGGATGACACATGGAGACATGGAATGGCACTCCAGTCATAGGATGACACATGGAGACATGGAATGGCACTCCAGTCATAGGATGACACATGGAGACATGGAATGGCACTCCAGTCATAGGATGACACATGGAGACATGGAATGGCACTCCAGTCATAGGATGACACATGGAGACATGGAATGGCACTCCAGTCATAGGATGACACATGGAGACATGGAATGGCACTCCAGTCATAGGATGACACATGGAGACATGGAATGGCACTCCAGTCATAGGATGACACATGGAGACATGGAATGGCACTCCAGTCATAGGATGACACATGGAGACATGGAATGGCACTCCAGTCATAGGATGACACATGGAGACATGGAATGGCACTCCAGTCATAGGATGACACATGGAGACATGGAATGGCACTCCAGTCATAGGATGACACATGGAGACATAGAATGGCACTCCAGTCATAGGATGACACATGGAGACATGGAATGGCACTCCAGTCATAGAATTATCCATGGAGACATGGAATGGCACTCCAGTCATAGAATTATCCATGGAGACATCGAATGGCACTCCAGTCATAGAATTATCCATGGAGACATCGAATGGCACTCCAGTCATAGAATTATCCATGGAGACATGGAATGGCACTCCAGTCATAGGATGACACATGGAGACATGGGATGGCACTCCAGTCATAGGATGAAACACAGAGACATGGAATGGCATTCCAGTCATAGAATTATCCATGGAGACATCGAATGGCACTCCAGTCATAGGATTACACATGAAGACATCGCATGGCACTCCAGTCATAGGATGAAACACAGAGACATGGAATGGCACTCCAGTCATAGGATGACACATGGAGACATGGAATGGTACTCCAGTCATAGGATGACACATGGAGACATGGAATGGCACTCTAGTCATAGGATGACACATGGAGACATGGAATGGCACTCCAGTCATAGGATGACACATGGAGACATGGAATGGCACTCCAGTCATAGGATGACACATGGAGACATGGAATGGCACTCCAGTCATAGGATGACACATGGAGACATGGAATGGCACTCCAGTCATAGGATGACACATGGAGACATGGAATGGCACTCCAGTCATAGGATGACACATGGAGACATGGAATGGTACTCCAGTCATAGGATGACACATGGAGACATGGAATGGCACTCTAGTCATAGGATGACACATGGAGACATGGAATGGCACTCCAGTCATAGGATGACATATGGAGACATGGAATGGCACTCCAGTCATAGGATGACACATGGAGACATGGAATGGCACTCCAGTCATAGGATGACACATGGAGACATGGAATGGCACTCCAGTCATAGGATGACACATGGAGACATGGAATGGCACTCCAGTCCATCATCAGGGATCTATCGGCTACCTGATCGGGGAATGGGATGTAGACCATCAGCTTGATAACAAGTCTCGTAAGTAGCCAGTGAGCTGCCGATTACACACCTGGACTACCTGTCCTGTCAAGGACGACAGTGACGGTCTCGAATTTCGGTCGCTGAGAAGTTCGGACAAGCGGTCAGTATTTACAGGAACAACGGATCAGCAGCCAACGATCCCGTACGATAGCAGCAATAGTGAGGAAAGGATGATGAAGTCACTGGTGACGGATCCTCCGCGATCTTGAATGAGGCAGTCACCTGTGTCTGTCACGACACCCAATGACTACCCCAACTGAATGTCCTCTCTGACTCCGATCGAAACGCGTCGTGGGCCGGAGGGAAATCCCTCCGGATTATCAAGAGTCGTATGTGCAAAAAGAACGAACCAAGCATGATGCCACCTGGCATCGGCACCAGCGTCAAAGACGTCCTGCACTCACAAAGCATCACATACGGCTGACATGGATTTCCTCAAAACCTGCCGTCTCATTGTTATCGTTCTATTTGTGTCTTTGACCGTAAGTAAGCTATGTCTTAACCTCGTCTAACTTGTGTCACACAAAGAAAGCTGGGTGGAACAAGCGATGTGGAATCAGAGTAGAGAGCAGACCAATCATTCAGATTCCATGATCTACACACGGATGGATCCATCCATTGAAAGGCGTGCGCGATAGTCTCGACCGCCAGACGTGTTTACATCGGCTCCTGCGGAAGAAGGCCATTTCGGTCACTTCTACCATCCGGCCACCACCCAACTCCTCCAACGATGATCATAACTATCTCTACCATCACTGGGCAACAAGAAACCCGACCCAAATCAAGTGGATCGCTGGCAACGAGCCTTCTGGATCGGGCCACGTGGCCCCCTGCTGGGAAAAGATGGCGGCCATCGCGGAGAGGGTCTAGCCCATGGCCATGGACCAACTACATCTGTCAACAGGCCCCTAACCGTGAGGGAAAAAGGGTGAAAAGTGTCTGCGCGCGAGGAGAACCTCGACCGGACCCTCGGTGGCATTTGGACGTTGGGCCGGAAGTTGGAAGCTGGGCCTCGGGTTTGAAACGGTCCCTCTTTTCCTGTTAGGGCCTTATTCCAAATCCTGCAACTCGTGCACCAAGGCACCGATTTTGGCCATTAGTTTATACATGTCGAAAAGCTACGGGTCTACCGTGAATAAACGAATTGATGATGATGATGGATCCATCGGCTGATTTGATGACGTCTTTTCCAAACTGCACAAGGAATGCGTGCTGGAAGTTGCCGAGTTGGAGGCGAAGTTTCATCATGACGTACAATTCCACGATGTTCGGATGCACGAGTCCTTTCAGAATGTTTACCTCTTTGTACACTTGGTCCATTTGATCCATGGGCTGGACTTTGCAGATGGCGAGATGACGAGACTGGAGCGGGATCTTGTGCTTGCGATCCGAGACTCGGTACGCGAGGAAGATGTCAGCAAAAGCTCCGCCACGAAACTCTGGGCCTCCTTCAATCAGCTTCCAGCCTAAGAATCTGAGTCCAGCTTCTGTTGAATCGTAACCAATGAACCCGGATCTCGTGAAGTTGATGACCTGCTGATAGAACTGCATGTACTCGTCCCGATTGATCTCCTGTTCGATGCGTGTGACCGGCGGCGTGATGGGCAGGGAAGCGACGGAGACAACATCCTCTTCTGTGATGGGACGACTGCCTCGCAGTCGAGACAGCAACTTGAGGAAACGACGACCCACGTTCTCCTCCGACATCCTGACCTGGAAAAGAACGTTCTTGCAAAAGGCAAAAGTAAGCGCGCGCAATCATGTTTGAACTCAGCTATTGACGGCACCGGCACATCACCATTTGATCACTTCAGAAAACATCGACCTTGTGTCTGCAATGAACTTTTATTCAGGGAATTGCGTTTCGGTAAGGTGATTGCAATTTCGATGATTTCAATGAGCTGAAGAAGATGTATGTGCATGAAAAATCAATCAGTTCAGGTAGAATAAACCGTCGTTGTTTAAAAGGACATGAAAGCCTGCCTCATGTCTGGGTAACTCTGGCCTTCGGTAAGCGGTAGCCGATCCGTTTTACAGCTTCTCGTGATAACATCGGCTTGTCCCGCTGATACATGTGTGGAACTAGAGGTCCATCAAACCACTTGAAGACCAAAAGCTGATCTACTGTCTGAAGTGCGGGCGTCTCGGCATGATTCCTCATGTCTTCCTCCAACATCCTGATCTCCTTGAACGCGAGACTCTCGTCCTCTTTCTCATACCCAATCATGCTGACTAGCATCGTGAGAGCGCTGCTGATGTCCTTAGAGAAGTCCGGATCGTCGACCGGCTTGACACAAGAGACACCAAAGTCACAGAGCATGCACACCTTGGTACCGTTCTCCGAGTACTTGAGGACGACGTTTTGAGTTTTCAGGTCATTGTGGACAACGCACATAGAGTGCAGGTACTTGACGGCAGAGAGGATTTGATGCATGTAGTAGCGAGCTCCGGGTTCCGGGATCGGGATCTCCTGATCCAGACTGCCTGCCCATCCGTACTCCATCAGGAGACCGACCATCAGCTCCTCTCCATCGTGTCTGGGATGAGGGTTGGTGTAAGAGAAGTAACCGTAGAAGTCGACGATGTTATGGTGCCGCAGTCTAGACAGGAATTGGATCTCGTGACTGATCTCGTGACCAAACATCGGGTACTTCTGGACCTTGCAAATGACCAGATTGCGCGGCTCCAGCTCTTTGCGGAACCAGGATCGGGACTTCTTGTACAGCAACTTGATTCCGCCACCCCTGGTAAATACGCCCTCATCAAAACTCGGAGCAAAGACGGTCGGGACCTCAGCGTGGCCGATCCAAAGCAGAGCGGACTCCAGTGAGCCAAACCTCCCAGCGTAGACGTTTTGACGGATTTCGGATGCACTCAGTTGTGAAGATGAGTCAGAGGGAGGAGGTCGAGAATGACGTGGGGTCAGAGAGCGAAGAAAGCAGGGCCGCCAGCGTCGTGGCATCCATTTGGTGAAGCCGTTAACCATCTGGAAGATCCTGAGGAACGTTGTCTCTGGTACCAGACCTGTTGTCAGAATCGAGGGTCTTAATTACCATGCTTGACGGGCATGTAACGCCTGAATGGTACTCACGCAGGACGAGGTGGCTAGCGTTTACCTCGTCAGCCTCATACCGCTCGACGGCTGCAGGCATGGAGGACGACTGTAGGATCACGGGATGGTCCAGCCACCATTTCGATAGCCTCAGCAGCCTGTGCCATAGTAGATGGTGGGCCGTAGGGCTTCTAAATGACGATGTGTGACGATGGAGGTGGAGATGATGAGTGCGTCCAGCCTTTGGGTGAATCTTGGTTCCCGACCGGCAGCCGCTGAATCTCATTAGTCCCGTCTATCTTCCTGCGCATGGGATCAAGCGATCCATGGCATGGGTCCCATGCAGCAACAATCTCTTACCTTCAGCTAGATTATCGCAAGTTTACGAGCTTCTGCAGGTGGATCTTGTAAAGGAGCAGCTACGGAGGCGTTATTCTACAGGCGGAAGGCTGTAGCTGCTCTGAGAGAAGAATCGCATAACGACAGGGCACCAGATTGATCAGCGCACACTTGTGTATTCCGCAAAGAGAGCAGGGAATTCACCTGATCCCCTGAAAGAACATAGGAAGTGAGTGGAGTGGAATACGAGAACGTCAGTCGACCTTTCACGAACAAGAAAGCAAACAATCAAACGGAAAGTAAACAAAAACAAGAGTTCAGCGACGAGATGTCATTGAATCTAAATCCTGCGTGTCCTCATCCTCGCTGCTAGACGAACGGTTTGGTGCCCGACCTAGCGCTGCCGACGGCCTTGTCCGACTGGAAGGTAGTGGCGTGGCCATCGGTAGAGGAGATATGGAGGGACTACGTGGCATTCGGCGACCAGCGATTTGTTGAGTACCAGGTGAGAGAGGCAGCCTGACTTCTGGGCTTGAGGCCGATGGACTGTGCAGCGAAGATCTGGTCGGCGGCATCAAAGCCGTGTATCGACGTGGAGTCGGGACCGACGGGGAATCTTGTCGCAACTTCTCTCGTGTTCTTTGCATCACCTTCATCTGGAAGTTTCGACCTTTCTCACTGCCTTCAGGAACACTTGCCGTGGCATGTGGAACAGTCAATTGGACGGGCGGCAGGTAGCCGATCTGTTGCACAAGCTCCGGCTGCAAGATGGGTGACGGCGCCTTTGGAATGGGAGCCACTGCTGGCAGCTTGAACCACTCGAGCCGCAAAAGCTCATCGAAACTGGATGGCTGGTCTGCCTTTGGCTTCCAGTACATTCGTGTAATCGGTTCAAAGAGATCCGTTGTTCGAGCAAAGTTGTTCATGGATTCGGCGACACTACACACGCCCACAATGTCGTCCTTCACGTTTGCCGGTGTCAAAGGTATTGAGAGTCCAAAGTCGCAGAGGAGACAGTATTTGGTGCCGTCTGACTGGAAACACGAATTATTAGAACAAGCGATGATGAGGGGTGAGGTCCTTACCTTGTACTTGAGGACAACATTGTCGACTTTGACGTCGTTGTGGAGGATGAGTTTGGAGTGGAGGTACTTGAGTCCAGCTAGGATCTGGAACATGTAGTAGCGGATCCCGGACTCGGGAATCGTTCGATCCGGGAATCGTCTGACTTCCTTGTACAGTGATCCAGCGGATGCGTATTCCATCAGGATGCACACCTTGTTGTGCTTGTAGCAGAAGACGCCGTACAAGTCCACGATGTTCTCGTGCACGACTCCCCGCAGCACTTGGATCTCCCGGTAGATCGACAGGTCCATGTGACTGAAGTACTGGATCTTGCAGAGAGCCAAGTGACGTGACTCCAGCGGCTTTCCCTGCTCACTCATCTTGTACGCCAGTTTGATCGTCCCGAATGCTCCCTCAT
>CATOPV010000023.1:0-16786 GCA_951802165.1 Adalia decempunctata
CTAGGACGACGACCAGTAGGAACAGAAGGAAGGGGATGCCGACGGCAGCAAAGGACGTGGTGACCGATGCTGGACAGAGCAAAGACGGTCACAGGCAGGAGGAAGAACATGCCGAAGAGGTAGAAAATGCTGAACCAGCGGTATTTTGACTGTCGTGTCGCCCAGTCCTTTGGCCAGACCGATGGGGAAGCGCATAAAGGGCACCGGATAGAAGATCAGGATGCCCGTGATGTTGAACAGCAAATGGCAGAACGCCAGTTGCAACGAGTTCCGCAGAGATCGGGAGTCTGATGCCAAAGCGGCCATAATACCTGCGTCAGGGGATTGAACGGAGAACATGTGTCACTCCTGATCTGTGCGGAACAGCTGGAAGCACAATGCTTACCAGTGGTAGTCGTGCCGATGTTGGAGCCCAGCGTAAGAGGATATATCCTCTCCAACGAGATCACGCCAATGCCTGCCAATGGAGTCAGCGCTGACGTAAAGATCGAACTGGACTGCACCAGGATTGTCATGAGGCAGCCGATCAGGATGGCTAAGTATCCAATGAACATCGAAATCGGGAACTCATAGTCACTGTTAATGTACTTCTTGATCAGTACCGCGATTTTGCCTCTGTATCAACAAACGAACTCATTAGTTGACTTTCTAGATCCAAGTTTCGCTTACTGAAGCATGGAGTTCAGCAACTTGACGACCATGACGAGGCAGAAGCAGAGCAAGACCAGGGACGAGATCAGGAGGATTGTACCGGTAATCCCATCGCCAGCTTCCAAACGATTCAAAAGAGGACCTGAGGTTTAAGCTCGAGTCACAAGTCGTCCTTTGTGATTGAATGAACTTACATGATTTGCAGAATCGCGATCCCTCAGCTTCTGAGCCGTGATGAACAACGGAACAACATTGCCATAAGATTTGCTCCTGAACCGTCTCGTTCGTGGACTTGGTGGCCAACTTTTCCAGAACTTTCTTGTCCAGCTGTGGAGACACATGTTAGCGGTGATTTGACGGTGGCTCAGAGCTTGGAGGAGAGGAGTAGAGTTACCTTGATGATTGAGTCGGTGAAGGGTCGTGTCAGAATCTTGAGAAAGTCAGGAGAGGTGGCCTGCTTGTCCTGCTTCCACTCCTTCAGCGACATGATGGCATCCGTCGTGTACTCCAAGTAGTGGGTCGAGGCCTCGATCGGCATCAGGGTGAAGACGGTGAGCCAGTTGAACATGTCGTGAACGGTGGCGGCGGCGAAGGCGCGTCGGAACTCTTCCCGTTCGGTGACCTGCATGAGAGAGACGATGGTGTTGGTGACGGAGGTGCCGACGTTAGCGCCCATGACGATGGGGATCGCCTGTCGTACGCCAATCACTGAAAGGAAGTGACGTTATAATCACACTCCTCCACTCCCGCCTCTTACAGTCAGATCCGACCATCGTGACGACGATTGACGTCGACGTCGAAGATGACTGGACCAGGACTGTGACCAGGACTCCGATCATGAGTCCAACGACTGGGTTCTGCAGCAGTTCTGAGTTGGAGATGAATCTTCCGGCTGCCTTTCCGCCCAGCAGTCGGAAAGAAGAGCTCAGGAACGTCAGTGAGCAGATGAACAGGTAGAGCAGAGCGGTCAGGGCTAGGATCTTGCCTATTACCGTCGCTGCACGCCTTCCAGTCGACTGGGCAGCCTCTTCTCCCGCCGACGACTGGCCCAGGACGTGGACGTGTCCGTCCGCGTGGGTCACGGGACTCATGACGCAAGTCGCTAGCTCGAGAAGCGACAGAGTGACGAGACGAACGTGCACTGCGAGGTCGAAGCAAGACACGGTTCTCTTTTGACTGCGATCCACATGCGTTGCACTCGTGGTCCTCCTTCTGCCACACTCTCTCCCTCATAAAGTCCTCTCCCTCCTGTCACTCCATTCGACGACACATGGGTTGCCTGGGAGCAGACTCCAGTCTGCTGCAACGTATGTTAGAACCTGCCTCATGCTCAGAACTCCTGCTGCACGCATGCACCTGACCTTTGCGAACACCGGCTGCCGTCGTTTGAGACGACGCTCTTCTTCCTGCGAAAGGATCCGCCCAGTCACAAAAGGCTCATCCCCTGATCCTTGTATCACGGCACCACACGAAACAATGTCTATGTTATGGTTCGTATCGATCCAATGACAAAACGGTCGATTAAAGAGCATCGTTTCACTGGGTGCGGTGCGGACAACTTGCTACTCGCCATAAAGCATGTCGATTCCGGCGTATTCGATGTGTGCAGAAACGGTTGAAACAGGATCTACATTTTTATTTAACCACAGCGATCACGAGTCGTGCAGCAATTTGAGCGGTGACTCATGAGGAGGACGGGCTTTTAGGCAACTCCAATCCCACGATCCTGGCTGACTCCTGAACCGTCTTTTCACGTGATTGACTCTGTTCCACGTACTGCTGGTAGACACGGCATGACTCCAAGTAGCACGCATATGTGTCAGCCATGGATGTGAGCTGGTTTACGGGTCGGCAGGTCCTGGCACCCGTCACGTCGTGTCTCCTGGCCTCCGACAGCAGCGCCTGCATCAACTCGCTTTTCCGCACTGGCTCCTGTCCCCACAGTCACCTGAGCTAATAATGTCACAAGAATAAGTGCTACTTACACGTTTGAGGACATGTCTGAGCTCGTGCGAGATCTTGCGTAAGGAGCGGAGAGGAGCGGGTATCGCCATCCAGACCAACCTTTTCCGCAGTCCGGCTGCTGATCAAAACAGAGGCGCACGCATGTGTGGAAGCAGGCATGAGAGCGACGGCGGATACATCACACGGATGTCAGCATGTCCTCTCTTTTCTCACACCTTTTTCCAGTCTTGTCTCTCAACAACCAGATCGTACTATTTCCGCTTTCAAATCGCTTCGCATGGCAACAGCAAGTTTTTCACTGTTTTCAGACTCTTTCCGACTCGAGATGAGGAGTTGCGTCACCCAGAACCGGCGTTGTCCCGAATGACGTTTATCGGTTTTGTACCGTCCATCATTTGGCTGAGCATTTATTGCACAAGTGTGTTCTAAGTACGGGTATTGTTCTTATTTCCTAGTGATAGATCTTCTCTCTGGCGTCAGGGAAATTATATGCTAAAGCTTTCGCCACATCCGCAAGTACCGGAAATGTTCGGGTTGTTGAACACAAATTCAGCGGAGAGTTTTGTGGAAACAAAGTCCATCTCAGAACCCAGAAGGGTTAGCTGGGCTTTTGAGTCGATGAAAACACGGATTCCGTCCTGAACAACTTCCTCGTCCAAACGACCCTTTGCCGCAGCGTATTCCAGTGTGTAAGTCAGGCCGTTGCATCCCCGCTGCTTCACACCCACTTTCAGACCGATTGCTTCCGGCTTCTGCTGCAGTAGTTCACGTATCCTATTCACGGCACTGGGAGTCTGTCAGGCAAAGAGCAGGGAAAAGAGGTCAGGTAAGCTGGGTCTGAGCACATGGATTAGAGAGGTACCAGAGCGATGGCAGACCGGTGAGCCGTCAGCTTTGTTCGGTCCACCAGTCGGACGCTGGCACTCATACCCGTGGCCATGAATCGGAGCTGGCGTAGCAGGCAGTTAGCCATGTGGTGCGAGTGATGGCTCAAAACAAATGTGCAGGAACATGTGATGCTGGGAGAGACGGCGCAGTCCGCATCACCTTTCGCCGAGTCCTCAGTCACGATCAACGACAACAAACACGTCCGGCTCTCCATCATGTCTCTGCTCCGTGCGATGACCGTGAACAGGTCAGTCCGAAAGATCGCCCCATCGCTGAGCTCGTATCCGAGCCTGATGAGCTCATCAGCTCCGGCGCCACCGACACCAGCGGAGGCACAGGCAGAGTTCTGGAAGAAGAACGAACGGCTGAAGCGACCCATGTCTCCGTGGTTGATATACAAGTTCCAGCTGACATCCATGTTGTCCATCACGCACAGAGGTACCGGTCTGGGGCTCGGAGTCCTGATCTACGGCATGGGCGTGAACTCCGTGTTTGCGGGTAACACGAACTGGGCTCGTTCACTGGAATGGGTGTCTGCCACCTTTCCCGCCTGGTCCCTCACTACCCTCAAAGTCCTGGTCGCCACTTCCATTGGCTATCACCTTTTCAATGGAATTCGTCACTTGATCTGGGATTATGGTTACGGCTTCCAGTTAAAGCACTTGTACTCATCGGGATACGCTGTGCTGGCCATCACGCTCGTGATCGGCATTCTGGCGGCTCTCAATGCCTGAATCTCTACTTCTGGTTCAGGACACTTAGTCTTCGCTGGTAATCAGTCGAGCTGTTTATTGATGTTCAGGAATAAATAGACCCAGACTTACATCGGTTTCATTGCTTTGCATGCAATTATGTTACATATGCATGTTGTTTTATTGGATCTGGCGAACAAACGAAATGTGACTCTCGTTGTTGGGGACGGCATTCATCTGACGGATTACATGCAGACCTGATATTTACTGATTTATTATTGCAATGCAAAAGCTGGTCTGAAACAGCAATTACTCGTCCTGTTTTGTTTAAGATTTAATTTGGAAAAAGGAAGAAGAAGAAATTTGTTTAAGCTTTCATGTAAAGGCCGGCGACTGCGTCCAGGAATCCGCGGCCGGAAAGGTCACCGATCGCTCGTTCCTTTCCGTTCACGATCCGGACAACAGATGAGTTGATCTTTCCGTTCTGGATTTCATGATGAAGTTTGTACCACGCGGACTGCGATCGTCGAGTCTGGGGCAGGAGGAGCTGGATGTCATGTGGTCCATTGACCCAGTCACCATTGACCTGAGCGTCCAGTCGGCAGATCTCTTTCCCCTCCTGCGTCATCTTCGCGTTCGCTTCCATTCCGTGGCCGCGAGGTGCCATCGCTCCTTCGCCAGCGTAGTACTCCTGACCGTTCTTCTTGACCAGGTACTGCACCTCGTACTTTGATCCCGTGTTCCGGGCCTTCAGCAGGAGGGAGCACTTGGGCAGGGAAGCGGACTTTCCTTCGGCTGAGATTTCCAGAGACTTGATCCCGTCCACTGCGACTCGGCACTTGATCATCTTCTGGTCACCGACTTTGTCGGCCACGTTCAGCACGAAAGTGCTGGGGTACTGCAGGCTGTCCACTTCTGTGCGAGCGTCCATGACCACGCTCTCGATTTCGAGGAAGCTCCTTTCCGTGTTGTGGACTCGTGCCTTGACGACAACGACCGGTCGTCGGTTTGCGTGAGTCTTAGAGTCCAAGTTGATCTCGTTCTGCTTGATGACGGCTTGTGTGAAGTGCGTGAAACGCTTGCCGGAAATGTCAGCAGTGTATCGGTCTTCACGACCGAAAACCGCTTCCAGCTTTCCTTTGATCTGGTCGTTTTCGAACTTGATCATGTTCTTGTCAGCAGAGTAGATGCTCTGCACATCGAACAGTGGCTGCTTCTGGAAAGCCATCTTTGACTTGGCTTCGATCTGGTTTCGTGACTGTCGGGCGAACGTCTCGTACTTCATGTGGTGATCCATGTTCTTCGTCTTGATCGATCCTTCCATGTTCAGCTCGAATCGGTCTCGTGACTGTTTCAGCTGACCCTCGGCATCAATTGCCAGACACTGTTCTCCGTTCACTCGGACATCGATCTTTGTCTTGAGGTTTCCATTTTCGGTCTTGTGTTTGGCCTCAAAGGAGAAAGGTGTGCATCGCGGGGCATCGCACTCCAGCTTCACCTCATGCGGTCCGTTGATCCAGTTCTTGCTGATATCGAATCGGGATCGGATCGTCTGCTCTCCCTCCTCCGTCAGTTGAGCCGTCATCTTGATCGTCTTAGCACCACAAACGACTTCAGCCTGACCAGCTGCGACCTCCTGTCCTTCCTGTTTCAGGTTGAAACGGGCGTCAGCGGACTTGTCGTTCATCGTCGCTTCGAACTTTGCGGATTGAGCGGCCATGCTGTCCGAGTTCCAGTCAGCGCTTGCCTCCAGCTTGGATCGTCCGTTACGGCTAATGCGGCACTTGATAGAGTGGTGGTCTCCTGTCTTACTGACGAAAGCGGCAGACGCCGTCGTCGGTCGGGCCGTTGAGTCTGTCTCAACACGGCAATCAAAGAGGCTGCTCCGGATTTCAGCGAAGGATGCGTCAGTCTGGTGCAGGCGGGCGGCCAGAATGGCGGTCGGCTTGTTCTCCCACTGGGTTTTTGAGTCCAGAGTCACGACTCGTGGCTTGCGGACGGCCTGCGTGTAGTGCGTGAATCGTTTACCTGTCGCCTGTACCGTCAGTCTGTCCTCGCGTCCAGTAGTCAGCTCGAACTTGGCGTTCAATTGATCGCATTCGAAGCTGGCCACCTTTTTGTTAGCCGTGTAGAGACCATGGACCTGCAAGTACTTCTTGTTCTGCACAGTCAGTGTATGCTTGGCCTCCATCTCGTCCGGTGTCTGGCGAGCGAAGCTCTCGTACTTGATCTGGTGTGTCTTTGAGGGCGTCTTTGCCGTCGTTTCCAGGTTCCAGTCCATGCGACCAGCGCTTCTCTTCGCCATCCCGCTCACCATGAGAGCCAGTCTTTCCTTTCCATCGACTCGTACATCAGAGCTGGATCGGAGAGTACCGTCCTGCACGTGGTGGTTCAAGTTCAGGGAGTAAGGGTTGGATCGAGGAGTTCGGAACTGGATCTGGGCATCGTGCGGTCCAAGCATCAGGTTCTCGGCCAGATTGAGTCCAACTCGAGCGATTTCGTTAGACCCTTTGCTTGTGACTGATCCTTCTGCCTGGTAACCGGACTTCCAGCTGACCTTTCCCTCACCACGGTTGTAGTCCTTTCCTTCTTTCCTGATCTGGTAAGACAAGGAACCAGAAGAGCCTGCGCTCATCTCTGCCTTCAGGTCAGCACTGCACTCCGGGATGGAAGTGGATTTGCCCTCAGCATGGATTTCGATCGATTTGCCTGACTCGATGGTGAATCGGCAACTGACTGTCTCCTTGCGACCGATCTTGTTGGCAAATGACAGAGAACCGGAAGCCGGTGATGTAAGGTCAGCAGCATCGGCTCGTAGCTTGAAAATCTCGCAATCAATGTCCACGAAAGACGCTGACCGTTTGTGCAGCTGACTCTTGATCACAGCGATCGATCTTCCCTGCCAGTTGGTTTTTGACTCCAGAGTCAGGTTTTCCTCGTCATTCTGGAGATCGGTCGAGTGCTCGAACTTCTGGTTGTTCAGCTCAGCGTTCAGCTTTACTTCGAACTTGGAGTCCGTCTGTTGCAGCTTTCCGTTGGCGTTCATGTTCAAGACCTGCTTGCCTCCGATGCGGGCTTCAGCCACAGTCTTCAGATTGTTACCAGAGAATTCGTGACTGGCAGCCAGGGCGTAGGATCGCACACCGGCAGCAGCGAAGTCCAGGTTCACATCGTGAGGTCCGCTCACCAGCTCCCGACGACTCACGTTTGCCTTCAGGTTGATGTTGATGTCAGAGCCGGTCGTCCTGTGCTCCACACTGATCTTGTCGTTGGTCCATCGTGCAGACAGGTCACAGGACAGCTTCTCGAACTTGGGGATCGGGGTATCCCATCCAGCTTTAAGACTGGCTTTCCCCTGATTGCCATCACCGTTTCCGAGCAAAGACACGTTCAGGGAGTACTTATCGTTGTTCTTGCTCCCATTTGCCTTAGTCTCCGACTGCAGGCTCCTTCGGTCGGCCTTGTGCTTGTGCTCGACAGAAACCTGGAGTCCATCCAGTCGTGGGTGAAGCTGGGACTTGATGGTGACCGAGGCGGAAACCTGGCAGTCCTGAAGAGTAGGGCATCGGATCGTCGCTTCGTTTTCCAGGCTCTGCTTCTCCTGTCCACGGATCGAGTGCGTCAGTCGGCACTTGATCTGGTTGTTGTTGGACTCGTGGTGCAGTTTCACGGACTGAGCATCTGATGACGGTGTCTGGAATTTGACTTCCAAGTCGTGCGGTCCAGCGAACACAATACGTCCGTTCCGCTGCTTCAGCTGACCACTTGCCTGAGCTGACGAGTGGACCTGACCGTTCTCTCGGTACTCAACTTCGCATTTCAGGTTTCCGTCTTTGATCTCGTGTCGTGCCTGCAATGAACAGGGAGTAGTCTTCGGGACGGCGTACTCAGCTTTGATCTCATGTGGTCCGCTGATGAGGTCCGACTGGCGGATGTTGGCCTCAAAGTCGATCTTCACATCCTTAGCCATTGTCTTGTGCTGCAGACTGATCTTCTCAGATGTCCACTCAGCTTCCAACTGCGACGACTGACTCTTGAAGTCGTATTTCGGGGTTTCCAGGACGATTTTAGCACCTGCTTTACCAGCATTTCGGTCACCCGATCGGGACGACGTCACCGCCAGCTCGTATTTCTCCGTCTCAGACATCTGGCATTTGGCTCGTGACTCGGACTGGAAGCTGTTACGCTCATTCTTGTGCTGATGCTCGAAAGAAAGGTGCAGGCGGTCGAAGCCGTGGTAGCTGACCTCTGACTTGAACTCAAAACCGGCACCGACTTCAAGTCCAGTGGCAGAATTTCGCAGGCGAGCGAAGTTCTGCAACTGAGCCTTTTGCTGTCCGTCCTCCAGGTAGGTGCACAAGCACTTGGCTTCTCCGTTTCCGATCTCGTGGTGGATTTTCAGAGTCTGCTGCGGGGATGAGGAAGACGGTCGGAAATTGATTTCCAGGTCGTGAGGACCAGCGAGCAGCTGGCGGTTCACCTGGGACTGGAAGCGGCCGACCTGCGATCCGGACAGGGAAACCTGAGCCGTGGCTCGCACTCCTCTGGACACTCGTTCCAGCAGTGCTTTGCTAACGATCCATTCCCTTCCATCTCGGTCAGACTGGACGTTGATCTTGATTCCGGTATCTGTCTTTTTGACCTTCAGGCTGGCGGAGTGAGGAACGCAGGCTTCTGACTTTGTCTCGCCCGACAGCTCCAGACCATCTTCCCGGCTGAAAGACGCTTTGGTCTTGAGGGCCAACTTGTTGCCCGTCTTTCCTCTGAAGTCAAAGAGAGCAGTAGTAGGAGAGTCATTTCGGCCGCTCATTTCCATGCGAGCATCGAACCAGTTGCATTCCACATTAACTCGGGTAGCATCTTTGGCGTTCTTGCGCACGTTGATCACGAGGACCGGGCGCTGGTCAACCATTGACTTGGAGTTTAGTGTCACGGCTTCCTGAGCGATCAGCAGGTTTGAGTAGTGGCTGAAGTCGTTGCCTTTCAGGTCAATGGTCACGGTCTGGGTAGAAGAAGAGAGCTGAGCTTCCGCTTTGCCCTCAAATCCTTTCAATGTGATGCGCATCGTCGACTTTCCTCGTCGCTGCAGGTTGGACTCGATGTCCCAGATGCTGGCCTTTTCGTAGAAGACTTTGGAGTGCAATTCGATGTTTTCGTTTGTGCATCGCAGAAGTCCCTGGTGTCGCAGGCCGTGGATCATGGACGGCGTCTTGATTTCAGCGTCCATCTCCAGGTCAACTTTCTGGGATTCAGACTTGACTTTCAGGGTGTAAGCGATCGTCGTCTTCTTATCCTGTGCCCACTGGAACTGCGTCCTGCCCTTGTACACTCGGGGAGAGACCTCTTCCACTTTGTCGGCGTAGCGCCATTCACGCTCAGACGTGATCAGAGCAGCATCGACTGTCATTTTCAGAGGCTTGGACGAGAACTGGTGCACCTCAAAGGTCGCCTGCATGTCACCATCCTTCTGGTTCTTGTTGTTGACTTCCAGCTGGACCTTCAGGTTCGGCATCTGACTGCGCTCCATGCTTCCGGATGCCTTGAAGTCGTACTTGAAGTCGATGGGAGCGATCTCAACCGACAACAGGTTGTCAGCAGTGACAGTCTGTCCATTCACGAGTCCAGTGGCTTTTGAAACCTGCAGAATGTGGATCTTCTTGTTCTGGTCCCGCATTTGTCGGTCCCACATGACGGTCAGTTCGTTCTCAACGTGCTCGTTCGGCTTGAACAGGACGTTCCAGCTTACGTGGAAGTTGACCTTCTCGAACTGAGACATCTGTGCCTCCACGAATGAGTTGACTTTCGTGTAATCGGCCGTCGACAGGTTGTGCAGCTTTCCGGTCAGCTTGGCCGTGTGTTGTCGCGAGTTGGGCGTCTGGTAGTCAACTTTGAGGTCTGCAGACACAGAGTTGTCCTTCTTTTCGGCGCTGGAGAAGACTCGGAAGTTGATGAGACCGAAGTCAGCCTGGACGTCGGACGAGAGGCGGAACTCAGCGGCTGGGGAAAGGGCACCATCCTTCACCAGTGACCCTC
This sequence comes from Adalia decempunctata, assembly GCA_951802165.1. Classification (NCBI taxonomy): domain Eukaryota; kingdom Metazoa; phylum Arthropoda; class Insecta; order Coleoptera; family Coccinellidae; genus Adalia; species Adalia decempunctata. The sequence continues at coordinate 10,230 of CATOPV010000023.1, forward strand.
GCACAAAGCGCTTGTCGTTCTCAGACTTCAGCTCGAAGCTCAGCTGCGACTTTCGCCCACGGCTCATGGACAGAAGTCCGGTCAGTCCGATGGGTTTGAAACCGGGTCCGGAGATTCGGAGGACGGGAGTCCATTCCTGCTTCCGGCCCTTCTGCTCCATCTTGATGCCAGCTTCGAGGTCGTACTTGTTCCCGCTGCCTGTCTTCAGCTGTGACTTGACCTGGACTTCCTTTTCTGACTTCTGGTATCCGAGAGAAGCGTCCCACGAGTAGTTCGGTGACTCCAACTGGATCGCCACTGTACGGTACTGGTCTGCTGTTCGGACGGTGAAAGCGACACGGCGGTTGATACGTGAGTTGGGAGTCTGGAAGGCGACACGGTATGTCTGATCCTGGTCTCGGTCCTCCGGCAGCTCAACCTCCACTTCCCAGCCGCTCATTTGTCGGTCCGTCTTCCTCATCTCCAGCTCTGCTTCCCACAGACCGTTGAAGGGCGGGATGCCGTTGCCCAGCATGTCGTCCGGCGCTGACATCTTGCCGCAGAACTCGATGCCCAGCGGCTTGCTCAAGTAAGTGGAGCATTTGGAGATCTTCTTGTAGGCAGCCGATGACGAGCTCTCACCTCCCTGAGCGTCGATGTCGAAGACGGCGGAGTGAGCGTGGAACAGCGCTTGTGACTCTTTCACTATTTTCACTGACAGTTTGGTCGGACGTTTGTTCTTGTACTCGACCTCGTAGCCGATGGCAGTGGACGAGCTGATTCTCTGCTCGTACCTCTTGTTCTGGGTCCGGGTCGACATCTCGATCGCAACAGAGGGAACAAAGGTGTTCCTGTCTGCCTTGAGACCGAAGATGATGGTACCATTGACGGCAACCGGTGTCTTTCCGTCTTTGGACGGGATTTCGAACTCGTTCTTCGCGAACATCAAACTGTAAGCTCGGTCGATCCCGTCTGACTGCTTGATCTGGTCCATGAGGGTGCGGATTGCCTGGGACATGTCGTTCTCGGGTTGGGAGAGGTCAGCGATGTCCAGGTAGGCGATCGTCTTGCCGTCGAAGTTGAGGTAGAATGCGGCTTCCACATCCTTTGAGTTCAGTTTTTGGAAGATGTTCTGTCGCTTCTGGATGTTACGGGGCGATCGTAGATTTCGGACCTCGTTCGACTCCTGGTCAAACATGTCCACGAACTCAGCGAGGATCTCAGTCATGATCTCCGGAGCATTACGTCCTTTGAGATGGGGTCCAACCAGTTTGCGGATCTCGTCCTCCAGACCGACCTGTCGGAAGCCGACCTCCAACAGGTTGAACTCGGACTCGAACACAGGGACTGTCAGGTTCATGCGGATGGATCGTGGGCGAAAGACTTGTCGTAGATCAGATCTGCATCGAATACTCCGCCGACACCAAGTCGGTCCACATACTGCGACAGTTCGAAGTTTCGGGAGTACTTCCTCAAGTCCTGCGGGAAACGCTCGGTCGGGATCTTTTCGTTCTGCAGGAACTGGCGCACGTTCTCGTGTCGAGGCGATGAGCTGCTCCTCAGGTTCTTCAAGTGTGTCGTCACGAAAGCTCCGACTGTGCAAACAATAGTCACTTGTATCATCCCGACTCAAACATGTAAAATGGATACTGACCCTGCTTGTTTCCTCCTTTCGGATCACTTGGACGATCGTTCGGACCGTCTGTCGGTCGTTTGAAGCCACACAGATTTTGTAGGCTGCAATCCGGACTTCAGATGACTCCTGAGTGTTCTGGAAGATGTTGATGCATTTGTTTCGGACCTGTGGGTCAGCAGCGTGAGCTCGCATGGCCTCAATGGCCGCGACTCGGACTCCTGACTTCTGGGAAGCATCGGCCGCCAGCTGAGACACTTTCTCCACTGCATCATCAATGGAACCGATGTTCTGCAGAGCTTTGAGCGCAGCAACGACTCGGTCCTGGTACTTGTTGTTCCGTTCCATGTACTTGACGATGGCTTTGACGGCATCACGGACTTCGGGCGTCTGTTGACCGTTGGAGCGCGAGTTGTGAATGAGGGCAGAGATGGCGAGGAGAGCCTGGCGGGGAACTTCTCGCTCCTCCAGGATCGGCAGGACAGCTCTGACGGCTCCAGCCGACGGATTGCGCGCAAATGCCATCATCGTGAACAGGTAGTTTGCCCGCGATGCGGACACTTCCTTGCGGATGATCTGTTCTGCGATCAACTTGAGCGATCCTTCGGACGCGTCCATGATCAGAGCGTCGTTCCAGATGTCCGCAAGTTTGCCGGAAGCACAGAACTGTGCATCCCGGACCTGCTTGTGGACACTGGCGATGGTCGCTCGCGGCAGGGACTTGAGCGAGTGCACCAGCTCAGCGAACTGGGCCGGTACGGCGTCTTTGACCTCATACTCGACGTTGGAACAGACCTGTTGCAAAAGGTTGACAAGGTCAGCGGGTGCAGCGGTGACTTGACGATTGCCGATGGGACGCTGGGGGACGGCGCTGACGGCAGCGAAGACGCAAACCACGAGGAGGGCAAGTCTTAGCTCCATCCTGAATGAACGGGAGGATTCTAAGACTGATGGTTCTCGCCTCGACAAACATGCCTTTTATACCGCAGGGCAATCAGTGTGCCAGAATCGTCCTGCAGGAGGCAACAGAAGTGCGGAGTGAAACACTCGACTCAAATGCTGACCCAAGTCTTTTGCCAACTCGTCATCGTCAACTTCCCTGCCGTTCTTTGAGCCATGATTCTTTATCGGACTAACCACTTACCGTACTATCTCTCCTTCCACAGCAATTCCACACCGAATTTACTCAAACAAACGCTCAAAAGTCAGATTCCTGATTCCGTACCGTTCTTCCCTCTCTCCCTCTGATCCCAGTGACTCACTGCTCTGTCCTCCCTCACTTCTCACCCCTTCCCTCTCAAACCTTTGCTCTTTCATCGGAGCAAGTGTCACACAGGCTTCCAAAGGAATGCAAGGTGCGTGTTCAGGAATGATAGGTTACGTAAGACTGCGGTACTTTGAGCATGTGGCGGACAAGGGCACGCTCGGTATCAATCTTATCCGTTGGATCTGCTGATGACGTGCTAAGCAAAGGATTCTTTGAGCATCAGCACAAAGCAGAGTTCAAGTTGCTCTCTCACAGGGATGTGCATGTGTGAGGGCTCAGGAGGAAGTGGTGGGGAGTCACATCTTCTCTGCTGGACTGCACACGAGCAGGTAAACAGAGGAAACCAATCAGCACTTGTTAACGGCTTGTATTCTGATCCACGGGTCGATATATCTCTCCTTATCTCCAAGTCCCCTGTCACGCATTTCCGTGTCTTGTTTAAACTGGATCCCGGGGGAATCTCCGCCGTCCACCTGGTCATTCACCTCTACCGGTTAACCATTTTCAGGGTAAGATCATGGGCCAGTGTTTTCAACTGCTAGGAAATCGAAATTGTACATGGAAAGTGATCACGAGACAACGAAATGACTGAAGCACACGTAAGCACCAAGGCTAAGATAGTGAGAAGTAGGAGGACTTCTTCTCTCTCAGGATCGAGCAGAATGTACAGATCAGAGGAATGGGTGAGTGGCATCAGCATGAGGCCGGTTTCCTTTTCTCACATGAGAATCGTTAGTGTATCTAAACATGACAGCCATGTTTCACTGCCCAAGAAATCAGGCGTATGGCCTATACGGTGAGATAGGAGCTTCAGGAGAATCAATGACAAGTGTTTATGATGCTGTTGAGCTTCGGTCGAGTGGCGTTGCGTTTCCTCTTCTGGATAAGACACGCGGCCAGAACACTGCCTCACCTGCCACCGATCGACTCCCGATCCCAGTGTAATTGAACTTCCAGTCTCTTGCTAACGGCCTTTTTTGTCCCTCACTGACGGGAATCGGGGCCACAACGTGACGGCCGTCACCAGATTGATAAGCAGGAAAAGGATAGAAGCCATCCACACGTAGATCAGAGACTTTTCCCAGCGCATGAACTCGTACAGATACGCCGGAAGCAGCCATACCATCTGTCCTCCCATCCAAATGACGGTCGTAAGGAGGAACTTGAATGAAAACCAGTGACCGTTTGTCTCTGAGTCAGTGTCACGGGCATCAGGCTGATTGGTGTTCCACATATCGGGCAGGAATGGCAGCACAAACGGCAGGAGGCAAAGATACCACAGAAAGTATTGCGATGTGATGACCTTATTCAGGGAAACGAACAGTAAGGTTGATTGAAATGCAGAGACCAGGAATTTGGCGAACATTTGTTCTCTTGAACTCGATGCTGATGTCAGCAAGGACACGCTGACCACCAGGACGGCCAGCATTTGCGGCAGGAACGCAAATGAGCTGAGGGCGGAGTGGTAGTCCAGTGGGATTAGGTGGTACAGGTAGAAATAGACGGAAAAGTTGTGCTGCATGTCTTTGCGTCGAAAGTGATAGGTCCATGCCTCGCTGACGTACCGTTCCTCATACCAATGCCAGGAAAGCGCAGTTGTGGTGCAAAAGGCGACAGCAGAAGCCATGAAAAAAGACAAGCGTTTTTTGGTGAACGGATTCCACAACTGCCAGCACGCTAATCTTCCGTCCGGAACTTGTCTGCTCAGCAACAGAAAGATGGCCGGTCCATAGATCACAGGATAGAGTTTGAAATGGACGGAGAGTCCATAAAGCAGACCAGCGGCGATCGTGCGCTCATCCTGCAGACAGGCAATCACAGCCAGGACGAGGAATGTTTGTATCGAGTCACCAGATCCCCGTGTTGAGACCACAAGCGGCAGTGGGTTGTAGAACCACGTCAAAGCTGACAGAACAGCGACAGACGGCGGTACCGTGTTCTTGAAGCGACTGAGGATACGATGAATGAGGCAGCCGGTAAAGAGGTCGAAGATAAGAAAGAGGATCTTCCCGAACAAGGAGACGATGAGGTTGGGCAGGAGGAGGAACGCGATGATCGGCGTGTACCGATAGCCATCCCGCAGATACGGTGATCGGCCCTGACTCACGAAACGAGCGCCGTCAGTGAATACGCTATAATCCACGTCCGTGTACTTGACATGGAACACCTGATCGTGGAACACACCATAGAACAGGAGCGTGAATCGGATGAAGGCAGCGAAAGTGACGTGAAATGTGATAGTGGCCTCATGTGCCGGACGGACGTGCCGGTCACATGTGTCCGAGTCCTGGTCCGAGTCAGACATCGACTTGACATCAGATGCCAGTCCAGACTGGGGGACGATTCTACACAACACTTGTGTCGCACCCATTCCCCTTCACACTGCTCCTCCTTCTTCTATAACTTATTGTAACAGCTGCTCCATTCGATTCTATCAAAATTTTATGAGAAACATGATGTGAGAATGGTCAGGGTATTGGGACGTTGATTATCGTGATGACGATGGGTTCCGCTGTTCAACTTCTCCGGAACATTCACGCAGCAGAATGCGGGCCTGTGCGATCCCCCGTTTGAACCTCTCCGCCGCTGTTTTCGACCCTGAGTAAGTTGGTCTCATGTCTTTGGACATCTCATCAATGACTGCGAGCAGCTGTGAGTACTTGGAGTCGAAGGAGCTGACAGAATAGCCTGGTCCTGGTGGAACCTGTGCGTAACCCGGATACAGTGGAATAGTCGTGGGTGGGATCTATTGACAAACAGACACACCAGTTATAAATCAGCATCAGTTAAGCCTTATTCAAGCCGCTGGATCACGAGTTGGTGACCGGGCATGCATTAGAAGTGGGTGTGAGACTTACGACGAGTGATGGCGGAGCACCGGCCGCAAACTGCTGCTGAATGTACATGACGTCGGCGACACACGGGTAGCTGGTCGGTACAGCTGACCCTTGGTCCACAGCCTGCGTCTGTGGAAAACGTGGCAGCTGAGAGGAAGGATCGTAATTGATGGGCATGGAGTCCATGATCAGGAGTGATGATCTACAGACTGACAGAGAACCAAACGCTGGGTAAGGAAGAAGAGGCGCACCATCTGCTGGTCCTTCTCTTTATTGAGTGACCGGCGGCAGATGCTTCAGTCTTGCCTGACAACCAGTTGCTCGGCTATCCTCTCCTTCCTCTTCTTCTTCAAAAATACTAATACATACATCACCAGCACAATCGCACTCCCCCCCACGATCACGGACCAGGAAATGTACTTGAGTACTCGAACCTTGACAAAGATCTGCTGATCAAGTAGACTGAGGGCCTCGGGTGTGGCTTCGGCTGTTTGTTCGATCCAAAAGATAGGAATGATTTTCTCTCGGAAAGGAAGTTTTCTCGTCACGTGAAATAAATTATCTCTCCGAACTTTGACATTGACTTGAACTCGGATAGCTATGCGCAGAACTATGCCGGTCATTGGTTCCACGTCGATGTATGTCTCGTGCAGCGATTGATTCGGTGAGAGGCCATGAACTCCCCCTGATAGTGCTCTGGATCCCTGGAAAAAGTGTGGACCAGAGAGGAAAATAGGGGCATCGGAGTGACAGGCGGATACATCGATGGATCCCGTATCTGGCATGCAATCCATGTGGGATTTGTCGTTGAAGTGGAACTTGAAACGCATCGTATCGATTG
>CATOPV010000024.1:0-16507 GCA_951802165.1 Adalia decempunctata
CCGTCCATCTCATTGCACGTTCAAGTATGGCTGTCTGCTCACTCGTTATCGAAAAAGTGAACATCCGAGCAAACGGAGTTACCAAACCTCGGATCGGACGGATAATTGTTGGTTTCGAAGATCAGCTCACATCAACAGTCTCATTCGACAGCAAATACGTCCATTTCTCGCCAGACGATTTCGTTTACAACGACTTCTGCTTCAACTACAACGGAATCGATAGGAACACCATCTCTAACCAGGGGGAAAGATACACGGTGGTCATGGGACTGGGTGCGTGCAGCAATCAGAGGCAAAACTGTAGTTGTGTGTGGTCGAGCTGACTTGAACGAAGTCGTCAACGATACGCCATGCCATATCGTGAGTCTGCAGGATTTCTTTTTCAACGAGAAAGAAGGAGGAATCATCGAACCGGTATCATTAGGCCGATTGTGCAAACGCATTTTCGGTTATGAGTCACACTCAATAGGACGTCGTGATCCTTTCCAAGAATGCAGATTCAAGATATCTCTTTACCACGTTATGGCAGGGTTTAAGTGTGGCAACATCAAACCACCATTCAAAGACTCTTTTTTCCCCAAAGCTCAGAAAGTGTTCTACAATGCACCACCAATGAAAGAAGGGAATGAAGACGTTGGCTCATCGAATGAGACATCACTCACTCGTTACGAGACAACAAACGATCTGAGCCGACAGTCACTAGATTTACTGTCAGAAGACTTGCGATACGTCAACATTGAGGAAACGAGAGCATGCAAGCTCGAGCACAAAGACTCAGCTCCTGACAGTGATTGGATGCCGGGGAACAGGAAGCTTCATGGAGACATGGAGGAGTCAAAAGCTGCTCGAGTTGGAAGAGGTAAGGTTACTGCTGATGTTCATTATGGTCATGTTTCTATTCTGACAGGGAAGCGATTCCAGTGAGCGGAGTGACACGTAAACAGAAAACAAGATTCAAAGTTTCGAATCCCTGCATGCATTTATTGCATGTGCGTTGGACACAACAGATCAGCTGTAACAACCATTGGCATAATCAAAACAGGAGTCATCCGGCATTGTGTCTTCTTGCGCTTCGCTATCGTTCCTTCCCGGTGCAGCAACACCAGTTGGTTCATTCCTGTTCTCCAATATGTAGTGACCGAATGCGAGTGTTTGAAATGTTTGTGCATCCACAATGAATCTCTTATCGTCCGTGTTTGACAGGCACTTCTTCGTGCATTCGATTGTTCTGATTTGATGTTTTCTGCTACGGATAGTTTTGAAGCTTGCTGTCTTGTATCGTTCATTGTCAAATAACATTTGCTTATAAGTATCAAAGTTGTAAGATGCAACGAGTACTTGTTTCGGACATCCTTTTGCTTTCATAGATGTCATCAGGCGATTTTCATGTGAGCTTCGATCCATGCTGAGCGTTGCATACATCTTTGCGGTGAGTCCAGTCATTTCGATGATGATGTTTCCCCCATTTCGTCTTTCACAGCTCCGAGTACCTTCTCGTTCCTGATGCCTGCATAACGGAAGGCACGGAATTCTGATCGTTCATCGTCCAGAGCGAAACTGGAGGTGTCCAGTTGAAGGCACCACGTATCAGAAGATCTTTCCTGATTCTTAGCTACTGCCATCATATCGTTGTAAGGTGAGAGATGTTCAGAGGACGGCGATGTTACCTCCATGATGTAAGAGTCCGTGTCACACATGAGCATCTTGACTTTATCCCCCCACAGTTTCTTGTAGCCATCATACCAGTTGCCATAGAAGAGAAACTTTGAGATATCGAGGATCGAGAAGCCCAGATAGAACGGCTTATCCAGGTACACGCGCTTCTTCCTCATTGAAAAGAGTGAGAGTTCAGAGTTGACAATGTCAAAACGAGTGAACCACGTCTTGTTCGCAAATTCAAGACATTTTTCCCGTGTCCAGCAGATGTGTACTTCTTTCCGATCCCAAACATTCTCAAGTGTCTTGCCATAGACTGCGTTGTTCATGAGTTTGTAAAGATCTCTCCCAAAAGTCGTTTTCTCTTTCTTTCGCCTTTCTGTGTTTTCGTTTATGTAGTTTTTGAGCCATGGTTCCTGTTTGAATTCCAGAACGCGGTGAATGTTCGTGACTTTCAATCCTTTCTTCACGTAATACTTCAGAGTGATATAGTGGATGATATAGTGAGTGCGCTTGAAGAAATGAGGGACCAACTTCTCGTTCTTCGGTCTATGCCCATTGTAGCAATCACGCTGGAAGGATGACAGAAGTGAGTCGTCGATGAAAATCTTTTCTGGAGCAAGTGGCAAATCATTATGCAAGTCGTGTAGTTCAGCAGGATATTCCAAGTCGCAGTCCAGAATATAACCGTTTGATGATGATTTGGAACTTGTTTTCATGATCGTCTGCATGATAGTGTCATGTTGGTCTGGTAGCATCCACTTGAAGCCGTGAGTGGGGAGCGGAAAACTCATTGCACAGCCATACAAATTATTGACATCATGATAAAGTATGTATGTGTCTTCTTCCATTTTCTTGTCATAGCTGTCACCCATCAGTGGGTTGTTTGCATGGCTGTATCGCTTACAGATCATCGAAACTCCACCTCTGACTCCTGATTTTAGAAACAGAATCTGATCCAGATCTGTTAGCAGTTCCAGTTTAACACCGGAAGACAACAGAGCAGCGTCAAATGCCATCTGCGGCATCGACACGTAGTGACAGGGATCAAGTAAAAAGAAATCCGGGTTGTGACAGAGCCGTCGGAAACGCTGGAAGATCTCGGTGAGCAGAATGACATCGACCCACAGGTAAATCTTGACATAGTCTAACATTGACGTGCATTTCATCTCTGTGAAAATCTTCTGGGCGTGTTGGTAGTTCTCATTGGACACGTCTTTGTTTGTGAGTGAATTTCTGAACGCTGCTTGCGGAGGAAGGCTCGATTCTTTCAGGACCTTAAAAGATGACAGATGGTCATAGCAGAAGGTGAGCTTGTTGCGAAGCAAGTGATAATGCGGATAGAATTGATCCATCAAGAATTTCAAATCATCATTTCCCAGAACAGCTTTAGCCAACGAATCGAGTGAACCATTCAGAAACCGGAGCGAGTCAACGAAGCGTATTTTGATATTCCTCTTTGTTGTTATGGATACCGTCGTAAATTTCTCTGAAGAAATCGGCAGCACATCCACCTTCTTCAGATGTTTCCTGATTGACTCGTCTGCGAGAGCATTGAGAATTGGGTGATGATCATATGATGTGAGATTGTGCATGAAGACAGAAAGCCATTGAGACGGTTTATGCTTCAGATTGCAGCTTCGTGTGCAGCACCGATGAATTGACCGTTCAAGTGATTGTGATCACGACATTTCGGATCGTTTTCTGTGAACTTGTTTCGACAGATGTGGCATAATCCTGTCGCATGGAAACGTTCGCTCTCTGCATCCGAAAGTTCCATCGGCATGTTCACCAACAAGTGATCCCTGATAGTTTCGTATTGCGCGAACAGGAACAGAAGCAGATCAACTGCTGGTGATGTCATTTTTGAGCTTGTCTGGGTGTAGATCCTCTTCGAATACACTGATTCAGAGAGATCACGTTTTTCGTTTTCGATAATCATGCAAGCATGTGCGAAGACGTGATGACGGTTTACAACATGAGTGTCTCCTGGCTCAGAAGGATCAACAGACTTTCGAAATCGGCATATGCTATGAATGGCTGCCAAAATGTTCGCTCATACTTCGTGAAAGTTATTGTTGGTTTGACACCGTCCCTTTCTTGTGGTGGCAGAACCAATAGTGAAGGTTCGTTCCTCGAGCAGAGTGTCATGTGATTTGAGCAAGCCTCCGCTGTTCTGAAGCCATGCAAACAAAAGTAGCAGAACTTATTGCTCCTGTTACCCCTGACTCCCTGCAAAACGATTGAAATCCCGAATCCAGTGATAGTGTGAATCATAAAGGAAAACGTTGACCAATCGCTCCGTTCCAAAAGGTTCTGATCCATCGACTCGACCGTCTGATTGTTTGATTGCGTCGCTTATCCTTACAGGAAAGATGTAATTTTCTTCCATGTCATAACTATAGACGTTAATTGCGATCTCGAAATCTTTCTCAATCTTCCGCAATCTGTCGATGCTTGTAAATGAAGGATATCGTTCGAGTGTTTCTGGATTGACTACCATGCTCTCAGGACCCAGGACACCAGATTTGTTGATACAGTGAAAGAGGCAATGATCTGTGCTGTTCTCGAGAACAAGACAGCCTTTCTTACGGATGCGTGCGGGGACAAAATGTGATTTTTGCTTACGCCCGTTGCCACCGACTGACATAGTTATCTTGCAAACGTTAATGAGCAACTGATCTATCGATTTGATCACCCATTGACTGCCTGCTTTGTCAGATTGTCATTCGCGATTTACCTCCATCTACCAGCCTCTTGATGATGATCTTAGAGTCCTCAGAGCTGTTGTCAGCAGAGTGAACGGCATGAGTCGGTGACAGAACAAATCCAGTTTTCAAGTCATCCTGATCGCGGAGGCTGCAGAAGCTTACATAGAGTGAAGCGAATACTTTGAACGGACCCTGCATCGCTACGAAGACTGCTCGCAACAAATGCTGCAGATGAACTTTCATCAGATCATTGAGTCTGTTCAAATCAGTAACCGTTGTACCGTCGTCGTTGATCTCTGCTGAATAAACACGCAGAAAGCGTGAGTGAGCTGTCTGCTGAACGACAAACGGAGACTCGTTTTGCAGCGTTGCTTCAGCGAGTGACCATGCATGAACTTGGTGTTGATTCATATGCTTCTTGTATTCTGCATGCTCTTGAATGCCGGCACATCACATTGCGTGCATTTCCTTCTTGGTGATTTGTCTTCATGGACTCTCAGTTTGTGTGAGGTCAGCAATGCTTTTGTCCGGAACCCTTGACCACAAGTCGTGCAGACACAGCTCTGATGTTTGTTTCGCATGTGATTCTCGAGTATGCTCATGTTTGCGAATGATTTCTGGCACTTAACGCATTTGATCCCTTTCTTCCCAATCATCGTCCGGCTAGTGCCATCAGCCGTATTGTGCTTGCGTTTACATGTGTTATCATGTATCTTAAGTGATCGTGATGATTGAAAGTGTTTGCCGCATCTCCGACATTCTCCTGGAGCGAGACCGCTGTGTGCTCGGTCGTGATGATCTAGCATCGATTGCTTAGTCTTGTAGGGCTTTGCGCAGACAGAGCAAATGTGACGGCCAGTCGTCTTGCCATGGACGATCCGATCATGCTGTGCAAGTCCTCTTTCCCCTTTAAGGTACTTGCTGCACAAACTACACCAAAGGCGCTGAAGAGAGGGATAAGAATACTTTTAATTCATTGTAAGATCTAGAACATGCCGTCTCAAATCCCAGTCGAACCGAAACCGCGACTGCCTCGGCTACCCTCAGTCTTTAGCTCATCGACTTCCACCACAGAACAAAAATGCGTATACAATTCTGGCACCATTTGTGCGATTCTAGCACCCTCAGAAAAGGTAACAGACTGCCGAGTCGAGTTGAACATGACAACAAATATCTCTCCTGTATAGTCGCAATCCACAACTCCAGGTTGCACGAGGTATCCTCGACTCGTGAGACCACTGCGTCCATTTATCCGCAAATAGGCTCCTGGTGGTGGGAGCGCGCTGATCCCGGTTCTCATAAGACCGACTTCACCAGGACCGAGAACCATCACTTTCAGTAAACTCAAATCAAACCCCGCAGCGAGCGGATCTGATTTGTTAGGCAGAATCGCGCCTGCGTCGAGTTTCCGTGCTTGGATGAACGGTGGCCTGTTCGGAACGGGCACACTATCATCATCGGCCATCCTCTGCGTACAGAAGAAAACTTGGAGTTAGACCATGGATCGCTGGAAGTTTAAACATCCTATGACTGCTCGTCTCATTGGTCCTACTTCATGTGGTAAAACGACCTTTCTGTGTCGTATCATTGATCAACAACTAATTGAACCGTGGCCATCAAAGATTTTATACTTTTACGGCAGTTCTTGGCAATCGCCAGTTTTTTGATGACCTGAAATCGAAACATAACGTAATGTTCATCAAAGGATTCGACAATAGTGTCATTGAAGCACAAGCTGGATCTACACCTCTGCTGGTCGTTTGTGATGACCTCGTTCTCGAAATGAAAGACAGCGAATCTGCAGCTAATCTCTTCCTCCGAGGAAGTCACCACATGAACATGAGCGTCATCATGATTGAACAAACGTTGTTCCCAAAGGGGAGATCGAGCGTCACACTGAAGCAGAACTCACTCTACACAGTGATCTTCAAAAGCCCATCTGATTCACTAGGGGTAGCAACGCTTTCGCGACAGATGTTTCCACAGCGAGGTGGCAAATTCCATGACAGAATCTTTCCATGACTGTACACAGAGCCCGTTCAGCTATTTGATCATTGACTCACGGCAAGAGACGCCAGATGAGATTCGTCTGGTGACACGTGTGGACGATCCCTCAACATACCCTGTCGTCTACATGCCAGTCGGCGATCTGAACTCGAGGATCAACAGCTTCAATGAGAAGCAACTGACGACAACAGCAGACCATGAAGAGCAAGTCAATCAAACAGAACAATCACGTGACCAGACGCGGTGCTAAGAAATCATACTTCCATCGTCACACTGATTTTGTCTGCCGTATCTGCAGCCCAAAGACGAAACAGTCGGCACGTCGGAAACTGCTCTCAACAGCAAAGAAATCAGAAATTTACGCAATCTGTGAGTGTGTCCAGAACGTTGTTGGCCTGAAGTGTCCCGTATCAAAGCCGACGATTGACAAGCTGCAGAAGTTCAAGAGGCCGCTACTCAAGCTCAGCCAATCAAAGAAAAGCTTTGGGATTGAAGAGAGAAGGAAACTGCTGAGTCAACGAGGAAGCGGGATCTTTCTTCCATTAATACTCTCATCTGTGGCTTCGTATCTCATTGACCGTGCGAGCAAGTGACATGTCGTTCCGCAAGCTCCGCCTGATTCCAGACTACATGTACGAACGATTGAATCAGAACCAAAGCCTACGATCTGTTGATTTCGGCGACGATGATAATGCTCTGCTCGTCAATCTTACAAGCGACATGCAACCCGTACTCAAAGACAAAAGCAAGTCGATAGAAGAAAGAGTTCGCCTGCTGCATCAGCATTTGATTCGTAAACGAACTATGGGAGACAGAGAGGAATCTCCAGAGAGAGTGGGAGAAGTGGATGATGACTTGGAGAAGAAACAAGCGGACGTTTCTGAAGCCGTGGAGACGGAAAACGATGAAGCAACTCGGAAAATTGCTAACACCAAACGCAATCATGTACATGTTAACAACAAGGTGAGGTTTTCCGATGACTCATGTGTATTTCACATTCTCTGTGCAACAGAAAACTACAAAAGCCCGCAAGCGAACTGCTCACACGGAATCCATCGTCACCGCGACGCCTGGCGGTTTCTTTGAACTCTCAGAAGCAAGATGACAGGCTACAAAGACTCGTTCACAATCTATTTACCGTCAAACAGTGAGGGTGCAACACCAATGGCAGAAAGTGAAAGCCCCAGTGATGCAGTCTCAAGTTGGTTCAAAACGTCACTAGACATGACCTATGAATTGGACTCGGACAACTGGGAATGTGGACTGGCAGAGGTTTGTTTCCCGGCAACTCTCCTGTCAGACATCGATGAGAATGTCAGGATTGGCATCCGAATCATGAATCCTCTAAAGACATGGTTAAAGAAAGAGAGAATGGCTTACATCAACACTTTCAAGCCTGGCCTAGATGATTCCTATTACAAAACTACCCAAACGTTCAAGTTCCTGGACCCACGGTTTGAACTGATTGGCACGGACCCAAACGGGTGGAAGGGATTGAACGCCTTTTCAGCTGAAGAAGAATTCACAGTCAGCGCTGAGATCTCGTTGAGTATAGACGACGGTCCCAGAGAGATACTGTCCACTTACGGCCCTGTCACGATAAAAGAACCACGCAAAGAAAGTGGGAATGCTACAAAAAATACTACACAGTCCTATGTCCCAATCTATACGATCTTAAGGTCTCAAGAGATGCCACAAGCAGCAATCGGGAAAGATACCGAAGAAGATGACCTACCACCGGAAGAGGGAATGATCGATACCGAGACAGCAAAAGGTGATCATGATCCCGAGAAGGTTGACGATGAAGTCATGAAAACAATGAAAGACAGTGCAGGGAAACTTCGACCACTCTTCTTCAAACGCCGCATCCAAGAGATTGCAGACAGGGAGTCCATCGACATTGAAAACTGCAATTACACCAACATCATAGCACTCAAAGCCGCATTCTACACAACACGTGCAGAGCTTGTTACGATCATCAACCAGAGGCTGACTATGCTGCTGCAAAATCGTTCATACCCGGGCAAGTGGGCTGATGCCCTGATTGAACCACAATTAGTTGTAACAGACACTGGACTCGTGACCGTGGCGTGTGGATTCTCAGACCTCTTCAACGGTACAACGAGTGACAGCCTTCATCTCGTCCCTACAATTTCGTCACTCAAAGTGTTGAGATTTTTGGGACTCGATCAGAAAAATTGGGTAGAGGACAAGAGTATTGGAATGTTTGTCTATACAGTGAAGGAGGAAACCTACCGACGGCGAGACTCACTCGATCCTATTGTATTGAATCCCTACCAAAAGCTAACAGAGGTGAGAAAGACAGTCAATGAGTTTGAGACGTTCAGCGAGAAAGATAAGGATAAGATGATTGAAATGTGCACTAGGTTCGTACGAGTCCATCTTGAAGGCTCGCTCAGAGGACCGGACGGCAAGAAGTACACAGAAAAACAGCTTCTCACAATGATCGCAAGACCCAAGTTCTCTAACCCGCAATTCATCTTTGTTCAATCTGATATTGTCGCTCCAGTAGCAATCGGCAATGGCCGCGCATCGATCTTACGGATAACGACCCTCAAAGAGGCTGCATCGGTGGGCAAGAAGATACACAACGCACCGATATCGTTTGCGAGACCATTCTTTGTTCCTGTGGCGCGTCGCTCATTCAACTCTATCGAGGTCTTTCTATCAGACGAGAACGGGAGCGAGCTCGTCTTTGACGAGGGGACTGTTTACGTTGTCTTACAGTTTCGCAAGAGGCCAGCACGTGCCACAGCGTATGAATAAAAAGCAGCAGCATCCTGCACTCATTGACTCGGTGTCATGGCATCTGTTTACACGCGACTCCCTTCCAAGTTTGACTTTCACTCCTACTACGCCAGTCAAGCTGCCGGTGGCCCCAGCTTCCCTGTGTATCGTGCGAGACAACACGGTGGTAGCTTCTTATCGCCTCTCATTCGCAAGCATGGGATCCCTTTCCTCAAGTGGATCGGAAAACATGCTGCCTCGGCAGTAACAGGCATGGGAAACACCTTTCTCGAGAAGGGGAGCCTGAACAAAGAAGACATGAAAGGGATCCTCAAATCACAAGGGAAAAAAGCAGCAACCTCAGCACTCGACAGACTTAAACAACAGGTTGGTAGCGGTCCGACAATGAGTCATCGGAGGGACGGTCGTCTCGCCACACTCCTCCCAACAGCAACAAAACGTAGGAAGGGGATGATGGCTCCACTGCACGGCGTGAGGCCGCCGTACGCTTCAGAGTATGCGCATGCACTTGGGTTGCCTGCGGACTCTTCACGTCCAATCACCCGCAAGAGTCCAATGAAGAGCAAAGGGAAGAAAGCAGCTGCAAAGAAGAAGAAGAAGACGCCGTCAGCACGCAAGCCAAAGAAGAAACTGAACGCTGGCCTAAGAGCGTTCCTCGACCAAAAGAAGGCAAAGACAAAGAAAACGACCGACACAATCTTCACGTAATGTCGTACATCCATCCCCTATCCGATGAAGCGACAACAAGTCAACTGGAGATTTTCCGCATCCCGAAAACAGTGACTGCGATTGAGAGCGAGCGATACTTCCATCATAAACCAGTGTCGGCTCTTTCATCGAGTCAGTGGATAGAGTTCCGAATCCCAGGCAATGAAGAGTTTGTGGATCTTTCTTCCATGCTCTTGGAGATTGAAGTAAAGGTCACAAAAGCAGACGGATCAGCACTACCGACAGAGGCTGCTGCAGCAGCAGCCGCAGCCAACCTGTTTGACGGCATCCTGCCAGCAAACAACCTCCTGTCGGCCCTTTTCCAACAAGTGGATCTCTATCTAAATAATCAAATTGTCACCGCATCCAATAATTTGTACGGCTTTCGGAGCTTCTTTGATTCTCTGTTTTACCAGTCTGGCGAGGCAAAGCGAACATACATGTACACGAGTTTCTGGGAGGAGGATCAGGCGAAACGCAAAGAACGGTTCAAGCGAGTTTATGCCGGGAAGACGATCAAACTGATTGGTCCATTGCACCTGGACCTCTGTCAACAAGAGCGACTGCTGCTCAACATGGTTGACATTGGGCTCCGCTTCAACCTGGCTGACCCGTCGCTGGTGTTCACCGTGGACAACCAAAGTGGTGATAGACCAAAGTTCTCGCTCGTCAATGCGACACTCCACATCATGAAGAAGCGTCTCTTTTCAGACTGCGAGTCGGGGATCCTGCACGCACTGGGTAGTGAAACTGCTAAATTTTTCTATACCAGCACTCAACTCCGGCATCGTCTCATCGATGTCGGCAGCAGAACCTTCTACCACGACAACCTGTTTCCCTCTGTCCTCCCGCGAAGATTCATGGTTGCAGTCATTGATGCGGCAGCATTCAACGGGGATTACAAGAGCGACGCTTTCACGTTCACATCGCACGGGATCGTGGAGGTGAAAGCGTTTGTCGACTCGATCCAAATCCCGGTGCCAAGTGTCGAGCTCGATACTGATGACGACGACTTTTCGCGTGCCTATCTCAACTTGTACGACGCGCTCTACAGTCTGCACCCACAAACAAAACTGGCAATCAGCCCGGAAGACTTTAAAACGCGCTACTGCATTTTCGGTTGGAACCTGAGCGTGGAGAATGACTTGGAGGACAGCGACACAATCGGCCTCCTGCGCAAGGGACATGTGAGGCTCGACTTTCGGTTCAAGACAGCTACAACCAAACAGTTGGCCGTGATATACTACAGCCACTTCCCGCAGGTCATGCAAATAGATGCAAATCGTGAAATCATGATCGAGACCATATGAGTCATTGACCCTATTGCGCCGCGGACGGTGCGGGGCGTCCGCGGCGCTCGCGCGCGCGCCGCGTGTAACCGCAGTCTGCTCGGGGCCAGCGTTTTACTCAAAAGGTGTAATTTCTCTCGCTCCATCTCATCTCCCGCAACATTGTCCTCATTCGGTCTGCTGGGTGTCTGCTCTCATATCTCGAGATGCGTGCCAAATGGTTCACCAATTGAAAGTCTGTCCCACGGTCTTTCAAGTCCTTTGCTCGCTGATAGACATCCTCCACGAATCGACAGAAATAAAAGAAACAAAAGTCCCATGGCGTTGATTTCATGACCATTCGTTGCGTGTCCGGATCCAAAGTTTGATCGGCCATCCAGTCCAGTTCATGCTGCTTCAGCTGTTGGTATTGACGTGAGCATTCACGCCTCACTCTGCCAATGTAATCCAGGTTTGAGTATTCGGTCGTTGTGGCCGCATCGTCTAGTCTTTGGGCAACAAGCACATTGATGGCCTCTTCAATCTTGCGAATGTAAGCAAGCAACGGCTTGAACGTCATGTTGTCCAGTTGTTTGACCGTGGGATCCTCTGTCTCGGTGTTTGCATAGCATTCTCTTACATAGTGCGAGAAACTGTGCCGAGCCAAAATGTCGGGCAGAACGACTGCGAGCATCAAGTGTTCCACTCGGGACGTGAACTTTGCACCAGTCAAGTCTTCGTTTGCTCGCTTGTGGTTAAGAAACAGGAGCGTGTCGTCACTGCTTCCAAAGTCTCGCCCGAGGGCGATCGTACGACAAATGTACTCTTTCAAGCCGCGCATCGTCTCATCAAATTTTATGAGAGTATACTCCCCCCACAGCTGGAAGGAGCGGAAGGTATGCAAAATCTCGAAACGGGCCATTCACCTCGAGCAGCTCTGCGTCAACAAGTTGAGTCACTTTCCCCCGGCCCAGGGCAAAGCGAAGCACAGGAGACGCTGCCAATGCAGACTCCTGCAACAAACAGACTAATCAGACGAGGACTCACGACAGAAGAAGTGCATCATGCTCTAACGAGAAACGGAACTACGCAGCGACTGTATGCCGGCACGTTTCGGTAGACCTATTGCCACGATATCGCCCAACAAAACTTCCATGCTTTTTGATTGTCAACTTGGATCCAAGCCACAAACCTGGTTCCCACTGGATCCTAATCTACTTCCCGTTCAAGACTTCAGACTCTAGAGGACTACCCTATCTTTTTGACTCTCTCGGCAAGGATGCAGAGCGAGAGGACGTACTCTCAGCCTATCTCAGCAAAGCATACTCTTACAATCTAATCCAGCTTCAACATGTTAAATCACAGTCGTGTGGCTACTTTGTTTTGTACGTCGGACTGCTTCTATCTCGCGGTGTACCCCCTCCAGAAATTGCCCATTACTTTGATGGCACAGACTTGGGCAGGAATGACGGGATTTTGAGACGGCAAGTGAAAAGAGAATTCAATCTAACCTGAGTGGTCGTTGATGAAGTGGACGGTTGTGAAGATGGAGGGGGGTCGGGCGGTATTTGCTCCATAGTGAAGCGTGAAGAAGAGAAGTTACTCGGGCTCGGGATCACCACGAGCCTATCAAGTAACTTCAAAAGTTTGTAAAGAGGAGCCGTCGCCTTGTCTCACCTTTTATACTCGAGAATCTCTTGTTTTCCGAGTCTGTTGATGAACAAGACACACCTCTCATGACTCGCAGCGTTTCACTTACACCTCTACCAAACATGTTTTCACTATCGGCATGAAATGTTTGAAGGACAACGAGTGCACTGCCAAAGCCACAACTTGTGTGAGCATGCACCTGTACGGTTGTTTTCCAACTTGCTTCCAGTTTTGAAATACCCGTCTTGAGGCGGAGTCGTCCCTTTACATGGAGAGGCTGTCAGAAGTTGCCAGAGTCAAAACAAGTGTCTACCGCTGACGGAATCATCCTCTTTCTCCGTATAAAAGGACTCAGAGATCTCCTGCAAAGCACCAGTCTCTGTGGAGACAAGAGAGAAGCTTCTTCTTTCAAACCGGTGAGTCTCTGTTCCCCTTTAAAGCTTTGTCAGTCTTGCTGTGATCACAAGACCAAGCTTTGATCATGTCGGGTTCGGGCTCTGTAGCCAAGAGGCAAGGCATGGACGAATTTTGGGACCGAGATAAATGGTTCCTGAGCAAGCACATCAGGAAAGTCTACGGCTCCTTCTTCATGACTCTCGGACTCTTCTTCGGAACCAACTCTGCAACCGGAACACAGTCGATCCTGGTGATCCCAAACGTGAAGAACCGAAAAGAGAAGCATCGGCTGCCACAAGGAATGAGCATCAGTGTCAAGCAATGGCCCGACTTTAAACGCTCGATCGCTCTCTTCATGATGTACTACGATTCGATGTCCATCGATGAAGCGTCTTTCCGACTGGGACTGAAGCCTACTGATCTGGAAGAAAACTTTGAGCTCTATGAAGACGAGAAGCAGGACGGGTACGGGGAGCCAGAACGAGACGTGAAGAAGATGCTTCGATCGAGGAGACGAGCCATCGCTCTCCGACAGGCTCTGGCAGATTGGGAGGAAAAGAACCCGGTTCCGAATGCGCCAGTCTACGCAACACTCCGGGAAGAGGAGGAAGCTCTGCTGGAAGAAACAGTGCCGGGAACTCCAGTGGCAACCCAAGATTCCGAGAAGGAGGACGAAGTGGAAGAAGTCCAAGAAGCAGAGACCGATGAGCCTGATGCTCTACCGCCTCCGCCGGTGAAGAAGGCAAAGCTGTTGAAGAAAAAGTGACAAGCTCTTCTCACACACACGCACTCAATGTTCCTTGAATTCCCCTCCTTTTAAATGAGTTGCGCCAAAATAAATGTGTCTCTTCTCTTGCAGAGAATGGCAAACGTTGAAAATCGCTATGCGGTGGAGGAGATTGAGGGATGGAAGATGGGGATGGCTTACTGCAACTTGAAACCCGACGTCAATCTTTGCTGCTTTCATCCACTGCAAGCGCCGGTACTGAAGTTACCGATCGATGTTGACGCAGACTATCCGGTCTTATCTTGGCTCCGAGACATGGAAACACCGATCGATCGCATGGGAAGGAGCGCGAGCAAATTGAAGATCTCGTTTGCACAGCGGACTTTTCTTCGTGAATTCGAGGCTATCGTAATCCATCTCTTCATCTTCAGTCAGGCACGAGACGGGACATAAACACATCGGCGACCGGGTGGAAAGAGTTGGGAATCGTTCGTGCTACAACCGTGCCCCTCATGCTCACACATCGCATCATCAACTTGCCGATGCTGTCTTATCAGTTCATTCATCATCTGACCGCCTGTGTAGTTGACGATGGTAAACGCTCTCACTTCAGTCCCTTGCGAAGTCCTGATTCCGCACCTCAATGAAATCATCCCTATCAATAACTACCGGAGCGGGAACCGAGGCATTAATGGATGGATCCGATCAAATGTGGCGCTCTCAAAACGAGGACAACCGAAGAACGTCAGGGAGCAAGTGAACAATGTTTGTTCTTATGTTTTTGTTGGAGACCAAAGAGGACACAAGTGTGCTGGAAACGGTTGGATACTCAGGCACAACAACTTCTGGAGGGGACAGCGACCAATCGACTTTGACGACACTCGATCATGTCACTTCCACGCTGCGACAGACTCAAATTGGATCCTATGCTCTCTGAAGCTGGTAGATCTGCCGCCACTAAGAGTCTCAAAGATCGATTCCAAAATTACAACTGTGGCTAGTGGTGCTCGCCTCTCGCAAACGATTGAACTGAACCTCCGTGTCTGGCATGAGACGGAAAAGGATCACCGCAGGGTATATCAAAGATTCCTCTATCCACTCCCCAAAGTATACCTGATCGGTTTCCGCCAGAGAACAACCTGTCTCGCATTAGAGTCTCTGTTCGCACGTAGGACCGATAACACTTCACCAACACAGTGTCAACATGATCACGAGTGGAGGGAACTTGCTCACACTCCGTTCGTGTTAGGACAGAGAGAATATCACTTCTGTATCAAGAACCTACCAATCAACTCAAAATTCCATTTCAAAGCATTCGTCTGGCAATGCGATGATGTCATCGCTGATAGTAATGCCAGGGCAAGCACATGGTCTGACTGTCTACCTTTACTCCTGATCGAGGAACATGCAGAGACAAATCTAAAAGCAATCTGGAAAGGAACAAGCGGTCACACCCAAACCAGGTTCATTCCTTCTCTTTCAGTCCAATGAATCATTGCATTGCCCAAAGCGCTCTCGTACTGACATTAACTCCGATTAAACCTGCTCCATGTGAACATTTTCTTACCTTGCTGTCGCCTTGATTCTCTCATCTTCGATCTTATCGATCAGGTTGACGTTACAGCTGCCGTCTTGTGAGCAAGTCGAGAAACCGAAACATCACATTGCATTTCTGATCGCTTTACTCTGCGCCTACCTCTTGTTCCTGTGCCTTGCGCTTGCGTTCTGCTTCTGCACGTTCACTGTTCGAGTCTCGACGATTGCATGTTTCTTTTCGGTGAGCAATGCGGCCATCAGAATACCCACCATTCAATAGAAAACGAGTCAAACCTGTTGTGAGAGGAGCAATGGTGTATGATGTTTGCGCAGGCTTCTAACGATATGCACCACACCCAGATTAGAAGCCGATTTTAGAAGCATACATTCAATCGCTTGAAAATCGTCTTCTCGTTTGGGTCTGTGTGACCGAGACGACAAATTTGCCTGCATCAAGAGAATCGCCAGTCCTCAGCAACATGTCAGACAAAAAAGTGGATCCAACGTCCAACTTCCCAGCACACTTACTTCGCACCATCCCTGAATCAATGCTCCTCATGATACATGCAATCTGCTGTTGCATAAAAGAACAAAGGGACTCGACTTATCTTTGTCCTGGAACAGATTTCCCAAAGTGCTCGTGGTTCAAGACATATACTGAAACACATGAAAACCTGCGACGAAGCAGAGGGGACTTGTAAGTTTCCAAGCTGCATTCCTGCCCGTGGTCCGTCTGGTTCACTGGAGAAATTGTAGGGAGCCAACATGCAAGCTCTGTGTACTGCTTATACGACAGAGACAACAGTTGGGCATCAATCAAACGGTTCCCAGTGCCCCGTGCGAAATGAACGTGACAGCAAGAGAAGCAATGAGTCCTTTCCCCCATTCATTGCTATCATCATTCTCTCTCAACTTTGAATACGGCGCGATCAAACGGTTTCAACTCGAACTCGTGGGACTCCTACATGCCTATGATTGCATGAAGAGACAAGAAGAAAATCCTATGAATCACTCATGCCTACCAAACGGACAGACTCTGCCCGAGTGCAGCGAGTTCCGAGGAATCATCGGGCACATGA